>CM041533.1:28503067-28580765 GCA_023238725.1 Scortum barcoo | reverse complement strand
ATTCCTGAATAAGATGGAAAGGTTTTGTGTAAATAACATCAAATTTTACAATACAACAATAAAACAATCACAGATTCCTACCCTCTGCCCACTATTCAGGAAATCCTGGACTCACCTAAACCTGTCTTTTTTGACTATCAGTTTATGGCAATGCCCTTTGGTCTAGAAAAATGCATCCGCCACCTTTCCGAGGTTGATGGAAATCACCTTGGGAGAACTGAAGCCAAATCTGTACTTGAAGGACATCATGGCCTACTCTTCATCTTGGGACCAGGACTAGCTGCTTTTTTCAAACTTCAAACTTCTTCCAAACATCCATGAAGTTCCTGGGTCACATTTTGCCTGCTGCCAGTATTCAGATGGGCCCAGAACAAACCAAGGCAGTAGTCCCAGTGCCAAGTAAATTAACGGCTGTCCTGGGCGTGGTAATCTTACAAAAATTAAATGAATGGAGGAGTTAAACAAGCAAAATGGCGTGAACTTAAGAGGGAAGAGGCTAGATTGTCCATGATTGTCCGCCAACCTCTGCCAACCTCTGTCAGCGTGCAAAAAGTCCATTATTTGTAGAGTTACCATCTACTCCTCCGTCACGACCCGAGCATCTCCATGACTCCCCCGTGCATCACCCTGGCCATTTATTCCCAGGAGGGTACTAGGGCTACTAAACCTATTCATGTTGTGTGAAAATGTAATGCCCTGTTGCCCTATTGTTTTGTGGGGCACTGCACACTGTGCATTAGATTGAGGAGAGATGCAGAGCACTCTCATTGCGCCTGTCGTGCGCAAATGCCTTCCCAACGACAGGACAAAGATTGAGCTCTTGAATCCTGTATAAGTTGAGGTAGAGGACAACATCCATTTTTGAACTGTAATTGATGGACACTCCGGTGAGTTGAAGTTCAAGTTGTTGTTAGCAAGATGTAGAACGGCTAAGCTATTGAATAGAATAGAATAGAATAGAATTCAACTTTATTGTCATTGCACCTGCAGTACAGAGCAACGAAATGCAGTTTGCATCCATCCAGAAGTGCTTTTTAGCAGTACAATATAAATATAAATGTTACAATGATAAATATAAATGTTACAATGATCCACAAGTATATATATATATATATATATATATATATATATATAGTATATACAGGCTATAGTCAGTTATTTGTATTAGAATTCTAATAGTTGTATGTGAAATGGTTATCTATACAATATTTACAGTAGTGCGGATGTTATCAAAAATATATACAGAAGTGTATTATCATTACAGTAGTGCAATGAGGATTGACAGGTATTAAATTAGCTACAGGTATAAAGTGCATCTGATGGTTTGGATTCAAGAGACAGAGTTCAGGAGACAGAGTTCAGGAGTCGGACAGCTGTGGGGAAGAAGCTGTTCAGGAACCTGGTGGTTTTAGTCCGTGCGCTCCTGTATCGCTTCCCAGAAGGCAGGAGGGTAAAGAGTCTGTGTGCTGGGTGACTGGAGTCTTTAATGATTTTCCCAGCCCTCTTCAGACACCGCTTCCTGTAGATGTCCTCTATGCTGGGAAGTGGTGCTCGTGCGATGCGCTGGGCGGCTTTCACCACCCTCTGCAACGCCTTCCGGTCTGCAGCGGAGCAGCTCCCGTACCAGACTGTGATGCAGCTGGTCAGGATGCTTTCGATGGTGCAGCGGTAGAAGTTTACCAGGATGTCTGAGGACAGGTGGTTCTTCCTCAGAGTCCTCAGGAAGAAAAGGCGCTGGTGAGCCTTCTTGACCAGTTTGGAGCAGCCAGTTGTCCAGGTGAGGTCCTCGGAGATGTGGACTCCCAGGAACTTGAAGCTGTTCACACGCTCCACCGTCATTCCCTTGATGTGGATGGGAGTGTGCGGATCAGCATTCCTCCTGAAGTCCACAATGAGCTCCTTGGTCTTCCCCGTGTTGAGCAGCAGGTTGTTGGTGTCGCACCACTCAGCCAGGCGGTCCACCTCCTCCCTGTAGGCGGCCTCATCGCTGTCTTTGATGAGGCCAATCACCGTGGTGTCATCTGCAAACTTAATGATGGTGTTGGAGCTGTCGGCAGGTCTGCAGTCGTGGGTGAGGAGGGAGTAGAGGAAGGGACTCATCACACAGCCTTGTGGTACACCGGTGTTTATAGTGATGGTAGATGAGCAGTGATTATCCAGACGGACGTGTTGGGGTCGGCTGGTCAGGAAGTCCAGTAGCCAGTTGCACATGAGGGAACTGATGCCTAGGTCTGTGAGTTTTGTGATGAGTTTTGAGGGAATTATTGTGTTAAATGCTGAACTGAAGTCTATGAACAGCAATCTGGCGTAGGTGTTTTTATTGTCCAGGTGTGAGAGGACAGAGTGCAGCGCTATGGAGACTGCATCCTCTGTGCTCCTGTTCTGACGATATGCAAATTGGTGGGGGTCCAGGGTGGGGGGTAGAGACAGGATTTAAGGTGTGCTAGGACCAGCCACTCGAAGCACTTTGTGATGATGGGGGTGATGGGCTACCGGGCGGTAGTCGTTGAGGCTTGATGGTTTGGAGTTCTTGGGTACCGGTATGATGGAGGTGGATTTGAAGCAGGTCGGTACCACAGCATGAGCCAAGGACAGGTTGAATATGTCCGTCAGTACCTCTGCAAGCTCCCCAGAGCACGCTCTGAGGACACGTCCAGGGATGCCATCAGGACCTGCAGCCTTGTGGACCACGATCCTGCCCAGCACCGCTTCCTACATCATCGGGGGAGAGAGTCAGTGGTTGGTGGTCTGGAGTCACGGCTGCTTTGGTTGCAGTTGCTGTATTCCCCCTCTCAAAACGGGCATAGAAGTTGTTAAGCTCGTTGAGAAAGGAGACAGGAGACATTGTGTCTCCATTGTGTGACCATGACATGCTATTTTGCTGTGTAGATCCAGATATGTTTCATAAAAAAACAACTGGGGTTATGTAAATGTTGTTTGATAATTTAGAAGTATTATGGTGTTCACTGAAATGTTAAAATTTAAGTTGTTGCTTCAGGCTAAGGGATGCTAACTGCTAACACTGGTTATTGATTTATACTGTAAAAAAGCTAGTAGCCTTGCTACATGTTATAGGAAAAAAAGAAAATAATTAGAAATAAAAAGAAATAATCAATTTATTTGTGTTAAAACATAAGTTATATTGTAAAACTGACACTTACAAAAGATATAATCAGAATCAGAATCAGAATATTGGTACTCATTCATTCATTAATTATTTGTATTGTTGTATTTTGGAAATGTCACTGTTTGTATAATGCACTGTAAGAATTATTGAATGCTGCTGTGTTGTGTGGTATTGCTTGCTTTGATATATTATGGGTCTTTACTTGTGAATACTACTAGTAGTAAGGGCTAACTGTGGTGCTTTGTAGGGGTTTGCTGGCCATACAACAAGCATTATATTTTGTCAGGCTGAGACTAACTGGCACCCCATTCAGCAGCCAGCGACTGCTACAAAGTAACAGTACATAAATCTCACATTACTTTGGAATTTTTTTCCAAGACCTGTAAATAGGTTTGGACACACAGGTGTATCTTTGCAATGTGTCTCAAACAAAATGTCAGATTAGATGTCAACTCTTGTCAATTCTTGGATAAAATGATGCCTAAATGAATATAACATTGTCATCCAACTTTTTTTAAACTAAATTTAGCATGTAAACATAGAATGGGATGCTATGAATTGTTTTCTACTCTTCATCTTTCTTCATCAACTGCCAGAAAGCCTGTATATGTGTATCTGTATATGTATCTATGAGCTTGTGTCATGTGGTCATAAATTCCTGCTTCAAATGAACTGTTATTATTATTGTTGTTGTTATTTTTATTTAATCTGTACTGGACTTCTTTTAAAATGTATTTGTTTCCACAATCAGTCACCAAACCACCCCAAACAATTGAGCGATGTGGTTTTACATTTTAAATAGAGCTGCAACAATTAGTTGATAAGTGGACAACTAGTCTGATAATAGGACATGATAATTAAGTCATTTTAAACAAATGTAGTCAAAAGTCAAAAATTCAGATTCAGATTTCCTTTATTAGTCCCACAGCGGGGAAATTCACAGTGTAACAGCAGCGAAGACACACAGTGGAAAATAAATAGTAGGAAATGCAAGACATAGGGTAAGAAAATAAGATATTTAGCATAAAAATCTAAAAAATAAATAATTATAACTTTAATTATAATTATACCTGTACACAGTACAGAGTGCATGGCACTGCAGGCACATGTACAGAGCACATGTGCCTGAGAATACATATAAGAATATATCTCAAGTAGAAAAAAGTGAAAAACGTTATTAGTCAGTTATTTATTTGTTAATTGTCTGCAGACTAGCGGGCATTTTCTTTGTTGTACAGTCTGACAGCAGCAGGCAGGAAGGATGGAGCAGCCGCTCACTGAAGGAGCTGCCCAGAGCTGTCAGAGTGTCCTGTAGAGGGTGGGACGTGTTGTTTAACAGGGATGACAGCTTAGCCATCATCCTCCCGTTTCCCACCACCTCCACTGAGTCCAGGGGGCATCCCAGGACAGAGCTGGCCCTCCTCACCAGTCTGTCCATTCTCCTCCTGTCCCTGTCCGTGATGCTGCTGGCCCAGCAGACTATCCCATAAAAGATGGCTGATGCCACCATAGAGTCATAAAAGGTCCTGAGGAGTGGTCCCTGGCACTCCAAAAGACCTCAGCATCCTGAGCAGGAACAGTTTGCTGTTATCCTTCTTGACAAGGGCGTCTGTGTTGTGTGTCCAGTCCAGACATTTAGGTGAACACCCAGGTACTTCACAGGACTTCACAGTGTCAATGTCCATTCCCTGGATGCTCACTGGTGCTGGCGGAGAGTGGCTACGCCTGCGGAAATCCACCACCAGCTCCTTGGTTTTACTGGCGTTGATCTGGAGGTTGTGAAACTGCTGCATTTCTGGGTCTGCCAAATAAGCTACATTCAATTATTTTTGTTGATCAGACATAACAACAAAATGTCAACTTGGGATTTGGGAATCTGTGAGGGATCATTTTCATTGTTTTCTGGTGTGTTATAGACTAAATGATTATCGATTAATGAAGAAAATCATCTGAATATTAATCGACAATTAAAATAATCATAAGTTGCAGCCCTAATTTCATGCTATTATCCACCTCAAAATAGCTTGACGATGAATAAAATGAAGAATGCTTAGGATTCTAAAAAACCACATTAAGTACATGAAGAACCATCCCCTAAATAAAGAGTTTCTTCAACTGGTAATGGCTCCTTGTAGAACCTGGGAACCTTGTGAAGAACCATTTAAGAACCATTATTTTTCTGAGTATACTCCAGTGTAAGTTGATCTGTAAACTTCCTGATCTAAAAGAAAGTAAAACTAGTCATGCTAACTGAATACATAAAAAGAAAGAACTAATACATACAGTACTAACCAATTCCTACTAGGACACCTTAATCTGCACCTGTCAGATGCTCAATCGGCCTTCCTCACATGGAGTGAGTCCAAAATTCAAGTCTGCTGCCTCAATCAAGTAACCAGTCAACACCTCCCCTTACTGTGAATCAAAGACTTTCAAAGCAGGTAAAGGATGAGTAGGTTCAGGGCAGGCAATAAACAAAGACAAACCGAGGGAACATACCTCAAACAAAGAAGCAGGTAATCAAATGGGAGGGGAACACACAAGGACAGGAAGTAAAGTGCTTGACAAGTAAGGAAAGGTAAGAATACAAAGTAAAATACGAAGTCTGCATGCCCAAACTGAAATGGACAAACACAAGGACAGAGAACAAGAACTAACAAAGAACACAATGAGAGCGACAACCCGGGTGACAAAAAACACAAGGACAGGAAAATATCAGGGAACAACAGAGAGAGAACCATGACAATTTTCAGTATAGTTTCTTGGTTTGTTGCATCTCCTTTATAAAATAACAACACAAGTTGTTCTTACGACACAGTGGTTATACATTGATGGAACCAAAATAAACCACCGTAAAGCACCAACAAGAATACTGAAGATTGAATCCCTAAACATTTTGAGCCACATGCTACACAGTATGTTGTACCTGGTACCAGTGGCTCCATGTCCCTTTGCTTCTTCATGCAGAGGTAGATGTGTACAGCAGGGAAACAAGTGCTGTGTTCATGGACACCCTGAACATGGTTGAGTAGGTGCCATATTTGGCACAATGGCGCCTGAATGTCAAAAACAATTTAATTCAGACATTAAACCACACAAACTGACACATTAAACTACATCATACATTATTTGTAAATATTTTTAACCTGTTTTCTACATCAATGATTCAAGCCAAAACGTACTACCTTCTTTAGGATTAACCAACACCCCCATCTCATTATGTTTTCTAATGAGCCCTCCCTGCTTAGTCTGCCAGGCCTGCACAATGGTGGGGAATGTGTGCAGGTGTTGATGGCAGAAGAAGGTGCTGGCACTGAAGTACAAACAACTTGAGCATCCTCAGCGTATGGGTAGCGACACACCCTGAAAAGTGGATGGCCTCACTCTGTGGGCGGGTTCTGTTAACCCACATAATACCCACATTATGCACAAATCTAAGATATGTATAGGCAGATAATTACCAGTACAACTCTTAACAGTCACAAATAAACTATATTGTATAAATAATAAATTGTATATAAATAAAACAAGTAAATGCTTGTTTTAAATTGTAAACAAATTCAACAAGCCATGTAACTCGACTTCAGAGTTGATGTTTGTTTCTCAACCTTTTCTGTCTGAGTCCTCCCACTGACCACCATGGGCTGTACCTTGCCAGCTAGGATAAGGACAGGTCGACCTTGTATGTATGTATATATTTGTGTAACATCATACATACAGTGGCCACTTTAATATTTATGCCTGCACAATCTAACGTAATCCAGTACAATAGCTTTGTCACAAATCTACTTTTATGAAGTGTATAATGTTCAGTCTTGACATTCTGTCTGACAGGTAATTTCATACCAATGATGTGTTTCTAAAATTTTGACCTCTGACATTATGTAAGAGTGGTACTTACAGCTAATTATAAGAGTAAAATAACACTACCTGATGAAAGATGTTGAAAGTTGAAAAAACCCAATAACACACCAACATTTACACATGAAGATAAATTGTAAACAAATTCAACAAGCCATGTAACTCGACTTCAGAATTCTAATGTTGGCAAATTCAGGTTACAGATTCTGCCTTCTCATAAGGTAGGTTTTATAAAATAGGATGCTTTTGCTAGCAAACATTACCATTAGACATTAGCCTGCCATGCCTTTAGCTGGGTGCTACCTTACAACAAAAAGCACCACAGGTTGCTTATCATGTTGTAGTCTGGAGTTTTTGGGTTTCATTTTAATTTTTGTTTCACTTTGGTTTCTTTCCCTCTTTTCCCCCCACCCTGTCTTTGACGATATGGTGAGGTAACATTTGAGTAACAACTGAAATCATTATGCTAAATAATTTGAAAGTTAGCAAACATTAGAAAACTAGATTTATGGCACAGAGTTGAAGAAGACGAGAGATGAATCTCTGACCAATCCGTGAGTCCTGCTGGTGGCAGAACCAGCAGCTTCTGCTGATGGCAGACCAAATGAAGCCGCTCCTGAACTCCATCATATCACCAGGAAGATAATCCTACAGTCTAAAGTGAGCGCCACATATGACCGCGTTTTTTGTGACAGATGCAGCACTTAAGTCTCATCTACTGTTTAAAAAAAATGTGAACCTGCAAAAACATACCATGATAATATATGAATGCAATATGAAAGAACTCACTACCACCTATTGCCACACATTGAGCTGAGACAAAGCGGAGAACAGCAACACGTTTACGAGATGTAGGATGATGCGGTGTTGAAAAAAAGAGCATTTTCAAAGGCACTGCTCAAAATGTCCACCTTTGCCTCTGAATTTTGTGTTCTGTAAAACATTAAATTCTGCATTTCCTATTCAAATGCTTATTTTCAGACAAGATTAAGTATAAATCTAAATAAATAAATAACCTGCATGTTTGTCTTTAAAACGGAGCAGTCAGATTAGTTGTAAAATGAATGAGCAATGTCTATTAATTTATGTGCAGCTTCACAAATTTTGATGCATGTTTGTCTTGTCTTTCGGGTGTAGTATTGTGCCCCATTTGAAATCTGCGCCTGCAGTCTGATATAGGACTACCGGCCATTGTCAGTTAGCTAAATATTCTAACTACTCCTGTTTGAACATATGGAAAACACACACACACACACACACACAGACAAATTCTCAACACAGCATTATTTAAAACAGCAGCCTTAATTTTACATATTTTAACACATTTATTTTTCTGTGTCTACCTAAAGTGCCACTGAGGCATAGAGTAAAAAAAGTTGTGATCTCTGGATGCAATCTCCGTAGAAAGGAACATTTGTAAAATGGGTGCAATTGTTAAAAGAAAATATAAATAAATATATTAGTTAGGCATAAAGTCACATTTATTAAATTAAGTTTATTTGTGAAAGATCTTTCCCATGGTTTCTCAGGGGAATTATGTGCATGTCACTTGCCCGAGACCTGTGGGATGTGAAGATGGCAATCTTCTTTGGAAAAGTGATTTACAAATGATCAGAAAGCTGAATTCCCCAATGACTCACTAAAATACTGTCATATGATACTACAAATACACAGCAATTTATTTCCTAAACAACAGATAGTGTATTTTACAAACCATACACACGGACACAGAACTACACATCACATGCAGGCATGTGTATGTATGTGGAGAACAGTGCATCTTATATACTACTGCAGTGGACTTACGGCCTCTCTGTTAAGGTCTATTAATGCAAAGCCCTTTGGTATTCCTTCTACTTTGGCCTCCTCAGGTAATTTTTCTCTTAATGAACCCCATGCCTGTGCAGACTATCCTTCTCTGGTATGCAGCTGCTTCTCAACTGCAACACAGCATGAGTGGGTGCGGTATCCAGATGATTTTATCTCTTTACAATCCCTTACTCTTTTAGTCCTAATCTTCCCTGAAGAACCCCACCACCCAGTTGAAATACTGCCGAAGAAAAGTTAATGGTATCCTGTAGGATTATGCCAGCTATAAATAATTGGCCTGTTTTACCTCTTCACGTGTCTCTTTATTCACACTTTCCCAACATCAAAAGCATTTTACAGAATTTCATTCCCCTCTCCTGTGCACAAACACTGCTCTTGGTGCAGTCACAAATAGAACACAGTACAGTACACATGTAAAGACAAGATGATAGATTCTGCAGAATAAAAGAATAGGACAGAGAAATGTCACTTCTGTATAGCTGCGCATTGCTCAGCAGAATTTATTCACATTCTCAGCATTAAACATGGCTTCAGTGTGTTCTTTCACCTATTTTCCTCGTCTCTAGTTGACTGTCTTTTGTAAAAATAAAATACATAAAAGTAATTCACTATTCACCTCATCCTGTTGACAATCAATGGCAAAAATAAAATACATAAAAATATTGCAAGCCTTCAGTCTCTTTACTGAAATATAATTTTTGTGGCAGCAGCCCACAATAACATAATTGTAACAAAGTTGTTACACAAACATACACAAGCTTAGCGTAAAACTTAACATTTTCTCTTTCAAAAGTACTTTAACATTCCAGCAAAACATTTACCAAACACACATCTCAAAAATATCATACATTGTGGGGGCAGATGGCAGACCACGCTGAGGAGTAGACGTGTTGGCAGGGAGCTCCACCTTTATCTAGCCCGTAAACCTCACCCTCACCCTTAAGTCTTTAAACAAGCTATTAATAGTAGTATACTGAGCCACAGGAAAATGCCAAAAAAAGGCAAGGGGCTCAGATCCGAAAAAAGCTCTTGTGAAGATTTTGTCGAAAAAGATGCCGACGTGGAGATCGCTGAATAGGCAGGTGCTATTTCAGCTAGTGCTACTGCTGTTAGCACTGAGGTCCCGACTGCCAACGAAGATATTCTAGCAGCAATACACAAAATGAAGAGCGCCATTGACAATGGATTCGAAAAGGGTCCTTTTCCAGCCTTAAATTGGCTTTATCAGCCGTTAGTGAACGGGTGTCCACAACAGAAGACGCCATTGAATCACTTGAAAAACGTCTCGACGAGCTGGAGAGGTGACACGAGAGCTTCCTAGTGTATGCTACAGCAAGCTAAATTTGACTACCTAGAAGAAGAAAAGAGAAAAGAAAAAGCCGAGAACGGCAGGCCAACGGAGTTTGTTACCAAGTTGCTACCGGAGAAGAGGACTTGGATGTGGACCAGGCCCATCGAAGTGCAGCGCCAGCTAAAGACGGGAAACCGAGAGCTATCATCACCAGGCTGCACCGCTTCCAGGTAAAGGAGCTGTTACTGAGGCTCGTGAGGGAGAAGGCACCGCTGCGGTACGACGGGCGTCCTGTATTCATTTTTCTTGAACATCAGCAACCATGAAGAAGCGGATGGCTTTTCAACATATCAAGGAGAAGTGCAGACCCAGGAAAATACGGTGCGGCTTTAGGCATCCGACAAGGTTCAGGGTCACGGTTAACGACAACACGGGTACCTTCAGTACCCCAGCCGAAGCTGAAAAATTCCTGAGTCGAGAGGCTCAGGACTGGGACACAGACATCTGACCAGATCGGGATTTGGACTGAATTTTGACCGGTAATATGACAATTGCACTGTGATTTGGGTGAGGTTAAATGCCTTATTATCTCGTGAACATTTTATAGGTGGTTTGCTCCACAGTATGTATGGAGATGAGCAGTTATATGCTAACCTGGGCCTTAACCCGGCACCAATGTTTAGCTTTGACTTTGAGTTTGGGGTATGGAAACGCCGCTCGTGGGTTTGTTTTCCTCCTGGGGTGTGTTCAAATGTTCTGTGACTGTTCAGGGTTCTCTTTGTTTCAGCACATCTATTTTTTCAGTTTGTTCCACATCTCTTTTTGCCATGGTCATGTAAGTTATTTTACACTGTAGACAATATTTATGTCAAGAAGTCCAAGAAAGCACAGTGATGGTGGAATTACTCTAGTCAGCTGGAATGTAAGGGGGATGAATAGCCAATTAAAAAGAGGAAAAATGTACGCTCATTTACATACATTCAAAGCTGATATATGTTTCCTACAGGAAACAGGAATCTGATACAGTCCTATAATCTGGTAGACATCTGGAGGCTCCTTAATCCCACAGCAAGAGACTTTTCCTATTTTTCAGCTGTTCATGAATCTTACTCAAGGACTGATTATTTTATATTGGATTCTAAATTATTGTCACAAGTCGCAGAATGCACATATCATAATATTTTCATTTCAGATCATGCCCCAGTCTCCTTGAAGCTCAACCTGAATAATACACAGGGAGAATTTAATTGGCGGCTAAATAATACTTTACTGAAAAAGAAGGAATTTTGCTTTTATCTCTCAAGCAAAATAGATCTTTACATAATCACTAATGATAATGGTGATGTTAGCGACTCCACACTTTGGGAGGCCATGAAGTCTGTTCTCAGGGGCACATCATATCTTATGAGGTGGCGGAAAAAAGAAAATCTAAGGCTAGTTTAACTGAAATAGATAGTCAACTATCAAATCTAGAAGCTCTATATAGAGTGAATAACCAGCCTCATACACTGAAAAAGATCTCAGCATTAAAATATGAGTACTCTATATTGTCCAAAAATGTTTCGCGTTTGCTGGTCCAAGTAAGACAAAAGTATTTTGAGTTTGGGGATTAACCCCAAAGGTTATTTGCAAGCCAGTTAAGACAATCTCAGGCATCCAGTTCCATACATTCAATGAAGAAGGGTGATGGGTCTCCCCTGACGGATCCTGAAAAAATTAATGAATGTTTTGCTAATTTTTATGAACATGTCTATCAGTCACAGGGAGGATCTGATCCAGGGAATATGGAAAAGTTTTTCGAAAATCTGGGACTGCCTCGTCTATCAAGAGAATCTTCCTCGTCACTAGATACAGACATCAATTTGAACAAGATAAAAGAAGTGATTTCCTCTCTCCCCAACAATAAGGCAGCAGGGCCTGATGGCTTTTGCATCAAATTTTTCAAGGTATTTAGTCAGAAACCTTCCCCACTTATACTAAGAATGCTCAATCACTCCTGCCCCCTACTCTATATAAGGCCAATATTTCACTTATACCCAAACCTAGACGTGACCCTAACTTGGTCTCCTCATACCGTCCTATCTCCCTGCTACCTGTCAAAACCAAAATTCTTGGGAAAGTCTTAGCCAATAGATTAAAGAAGCACATTTGTTCTATTATCCATCCTGACCAAACAGGTTTCATGCCAGGTAGACATATGTACTTTAATTTGCGCCACTTGTTCCACATTTTGTATACAGAACATACTGAAAGACAGTGATCATTTCTTTAGATGCAGTGTACCTTTGATCAAGTGGAATGGCCCTATATGATGTTTACACTAAAAAAATTTGGTTTCGGACCCTCCTTTATGAAGTGACCTCCTTGCTAGCATTGCTCAACAGCCCCACCAAAATCAGGAAGTCACAGTATAGTAACAGCTTTGTAATCAATGGTACTGTACGTACATGGGAGCAGATAAAATTTCATATTAAGACCCCAAATGTATATATTGTTATTCCAATCTGTGAGCATCACGCTTTCATACCTGCCCTAAATGATATTGCTTTCTCTGCTTGGAAACAGAAAGGCATTAATAACATAAATTATTTATATATTGGGATAAATTTTGCCTTTTTGTACACAGCTATAAGCCAAATGAACATTACTATTGTACAGTATGTGAAGTCACACTTATCACATACTGCCTCAACTTTTTTCAGGTATTTGCAGATTAGAGATTTTGTTAAAAAAATGGACCAAACTTCGAAATTTTGAATAAACATAATACTCTTGAGACTATTAATAGTCTTGCCTGGGCACCCATGGGGCAATCTCCGTTTTTCTATCGAATGCTTCATGATGAAAAAAGCATGGGCAGACGAGTTGAATATGGAAATAACTGATGAGATTTGGGAAGAATGTCTACGAAACGTACAAAAGTGTTCAGTTAACACCAGGCATAACCTAATACAGTTTAAAGCGCTCCACAGACTCCATTACACGCAGGAAAAGCTACACAAATTTTATCCTGATATCCCACCAATATGTAACCGATGTAAATCCACTTTAGGTACCCTAGCACATTCATTCTGGGCATGTAGTAAACTTCATTCATATTGGAAGTGTATTTTTCAGTGTTTTTCTGAGGCTTTTGGTAAGAATCTGGCACCCAACCCTCTGGTTGCCATTCTAGGGGTCACAAGTGTCCTTTCTTCTGTTAATAAATTCGAAAGAAGAACAATTCAGTTTGGGATGGTGATTGTGAAAAGCTGATTTTACGAGTGTGGAAAACAGACTCTGTGCCTACATATACTTTATGGTTGGGAGAATTATCAAATACTTTACATCTGGAGAAGATAGAGGAGATAAGTTTGATAAAACATGGGACCCGGTACTGAATTACCTTAAAATTGTGAACCCATAGACACTGGCTATTGTACAAAACCTCACAGTGCAAATGAGTATATGATTTTGTATATGTCTGCCAACTTAATTTATTTTTTCTGCTCTTACATGTTTTCTGTCTATAGTAGATACTCACCTTATAATGATCATGAAATATCGTAACGCAAGATGTGCTGTCTTCTATATGTTATGTGTTCTGTCTCTTTCTTTCTTTCTTTCCTTTTCTTGTTCTTCTATGTATTTTCTCTTTTTTTTAATATTGAAAATCAATAAATATATTTCTAAAAAAAAATATCATACATTGTGCAAATAACCTTTCAAAATGTACCTGCAGCCAAAAATAATATTGTAAGATTAGAATTTGTAGATATTGCGCACACACATATGCACCCATGGCAACTCTGAAACCACAGGACACCCCAACATATGCCAAATCCCAATTTAACCCCTGTACACACACACATATAATGCCAACTAAATGAATGCTGTTCACACACTGGGCGTAATACTGGAATTTCAAGGGCTTTCATCAATGGGCCACAGGCTCAATCACCATCATGTTACTTTAATAATATCTCAGTGACTTAACATATATTTATTCAAATGAAACTATATATCTACACTATATCTTT
Organism: Scortum barcoo; assembly: GCA_023238725.1. Taxonomy (NCBI): domain Eukaryota; kingdom Metazoa; phylum Chordata; class Actinopteri; order Centrarchiformes; family Terapontidae; genus Scortum; species Scortum barcoo. Next base: position 28,566,637 of record CM041533.1, on the reverse strand, counting down.
AAGTACAGTACTTGAGTAAATATTTCTTTCCACCACTGGCAGCCTGGTAATAACTGGTTTTAAATTTTTTTTCTTTCACTGATTTTTTTTTTTTTACCTTCTCTCCTCTGATCAGACCTGTTAACTTGAGAAAATGCTTTCAGGTTTTCTACTGACACCTCCATCAATGTTATTATACATGTATTTTATACCTCACAACTCTTTATGTTAAGAGAATTCTTAGTGTCTCCAGGGAGATGGATGATTCATTATCATTCTAACACCATATATGAAGCTGTGTGGTGTACTGTATTTCTTGAAGAACTAGATTTTAGCTCAATTTGCACTACGGCAAGTCACACTTATCACATACTGTACAATAGTAATGTTCATTCCCGCTCTTACACACACACACACACACACACACACACACACACAAGAGTCGGACAGGAGGGACCTTGAATCTATTTACCAACCCAGATGCACTATCATAATACAGTCCCTCAGGTAACACTGCCCATGGACTCCGGTCAAGGCCATCACACACACACACACACAGACGATACACTCACACATTCTGCATGGAATCTTGTTTCCTGGAGAAATTGAGGTGAGATAACATAATAAACTATTCATGCAAATTTCACAGAAAACACAATTCTTGTGTATAATGTATAAAACAAGTTTTATACATTAAACACCACCTGAGCATGTAGCTTATTCTTGAAGTAATCATCATTATGCAAAATATTTGCAGGATTATCTTACAGATAATGTTGTTGCACAACAAAGAATATTTTTTTTCTTTTGCAATTCTTGTCTGACATGGCTGACACTGACTCCAGTGATGACGACATCATATCATTCCCCTGAATCCGCCCTTAGGACAAAGCAGATATAAAAACGTCCTACATGCTGCCTGTCATCACACTAGTTTGAATCTACACTGCTCACACACATGCACAGAGATCGCTTTCATTATTTGCAGTGACACTTTGGATCCTTTGTCTCTGGGTTAGAAACCTCCACAAACCGAAAGCAGCATCTTTAATACACATTTTCTCTCTAGAATAAATTAAATTAAGCAGGCAATCACAGTTCATTCAGAGTATAGCATTAGTGTTCTGTGTTGGATCTTCCTCTCATCAACATCATTACCATGATAATAAGCATTGCTCTGATCTGGGCAGTAGTGGTGGGATTTTGCTGCCTTCTATGGCTTGCTGTGGGGATACGACGCAGGTAAGACTAGAATGCAGTAAGCTCCTGTATGCAATAAGCTCCTGTATTGTACAGTGTGTCAACATTGACAATCTTTCACAGGTAAGCAACAACACCACATGTTGCATTTGGTCACTGATGTAACCATGCCACTGTGAACTGCATAAGTATCCATGCAGTGTGTGATTTTCAAATAACAGCCTTTGTAACCTTTGTAAGGATAATGGAATTTGGTTGGTACGCTGTTAATTTATAAACATTTTCACCAGTGTGCTTTGACTGACCTTATGTTCTGTTTCCACTGGCCATATGATTAAGTTCTTCAGTCTGGAAGAATCATAATAGTTTGTGGTCAGATTAACAAATAGTTTTTAAAAAGAAAATACATGTTACAAAGAATTATTTTTTATCTATTATCTCTTATCTATCTCTAAACTGGTTCATTTACAAGATGTGAAAGATAGAAAAAAGGTGCATCTAACGTTTGATCTTGTTATTTTATATTGTAGGTAGCATTTTATGCTTTTATCTGAGAGTCAATAGTAGAAAGATGACAAAAATGAGGGGTGTGGGAGTGCGGGATTTACAAACTCTTTAAAAAACAAACAAAAGACAGCTGATTAATAGCAATTTTGTAAGTGGGATTGTTGTTCAGTGCAAACCATTGACCACTGTTTGGTCATTTTATATTTTCAGATTACCTGAAGAATTCACATGCCATTTTGTCTTCCATGTCTCTAATCAAGCACCTTAATAGCTTTGTGGTATGACTGTACAGGTTTGAATGTTATACACAAGGCTTGTGTCCAGCTATATAGAATACACTTCCATCAATTCTGATTTGTATTGGCATTGTACTCCATATTTTTTTCTTGTCAATACCCATAGGCAACCTGGTGAGCCTGTGCTTGAGAATGGCTTCATTCCCTTCTTGGGTTGCGCTCTGCAGTTTGGGACAAACCCTCTCCAGTTCCTCCGCAGCCGGCAAAAGAAGTACGGCCATATTTTCACCTGCAAAATCGCAGGCCAGTATATTCACTTCCTGTGTGACCCCTTCTCGTACCATTCAGTCATCAGACAGGGGAGACACCTGGATTGGAGGAAGTTCCACTTTGCAACATCTGTTAAGGTTGGTTTATGTGACTTCAAATGTTTTATTATTCATTTTCATTCCATGTTCTGTCAGCACATTTTCTTTCTCCATCGAGGATTTTTTTTCATGAGTCTTTCAATTGTCCTACAACTCTTCTTCCTTCCCTCACCAGGCATTCGGCCATGACAGCTTTGACCCTCGACATGGCCACACCACAGAGAACCTCCACCAAACCTTTTTGAAGACCCTGCAGGGTGAGGCTTTGCCCTCCCTGATAGAGACCATGGTGGGCCACCTTCAGGATGTCATGCTGAGGTCAGGTACACTCAGTGTCAGCAAGGACCAATGGGAGGTGGATGGCATCTTTGCCTTCTGCTACAAGGTCAGTAATGGTCATGAAGCTAGAAGCATGCAAGAGCATTTAAGACACTGTAAAAGACTGTTTTGATTGTTTTGATTGAATTCAATTGTCATGACAGCACTTGATAAAAACAAGCATTTTACTTTTTTTAGAAAGAATAAATGAATTAATAGTGATTTTGTGAAGCCAGTGGCTTTTCAGTTCAAACCATGCAAATCTAGTCAAGAGTTATTGGACTTACAATAACTGTTCAAGTTTGGACACAACTTTGAAACATGTTTCCTTTTGTACTGCTGTCTTTCAGGTGATGTTTGAATCTGGCTACCTTACTCTCTTTGGTAAAGAGTTTGGTGAAGATAAATGTCAGGCTAGGCAGGCGGCTCAGAAAGCCTTGGTCCTAAATGCTTTGGAGAACTTCAAAGAGTTTGATAAGATTTTCCCTGCATTGGTGGCTGGCCTGCCTATCCATGTCTTCAAGAGTGCCTACAGTGCCAGAGAGGTTAGAGTGCTTCTCCTTCGACTATGAAGGGAGGAAATTACACTGCACACAATACACTACGTACACTATATGCTAGTTGGAATAATTTAAGCTTAATTTAAATTTTCAGTCAACCTAAAATTTTAAGGCAGTACTGACACTAACTTAACTAACTTTTAAATTAAAACAAATTGTTACAGTGTTCTTATTGTTTTTAAATCTCTAGAACCTAGCAAAGACCATGCATGCTGAAAACCTATCCAAGAGGGAGAATGTATCTGATCTGATCTCTATGAGGATGATCCTGAATGATTCCTTATCTACCTTCAATGATGTGAGCAAGGCCAGGACCCATGTCGCTCTGCTATGGGCTTCACAGGCTAACACTCTACCTGCAACCTTCTGGAGTCTCTTTTATATGATCAGGTATGATGGTAGTTTTCTTTTTTTCAGAAAGCAGCCACAATCAATGGCTCAACTCACCATTAATGGTTTTGAGTTCTGCTCTGTTTGAACAGAAAATTGAGCGAGAGAGAGAGAGAGAGAGAGAGAGAGAGAGAGAGAGAGAGATTTGGTTAAACACGTTCATCAGTTGCTAGAGTAAATCGAGGCTTTCAGACTAAAGGCAGATGAAACTATGGCTTCAAGCTACTCAGTTTAGTTCACTGCAAAAAACTTTGAGAAAGACTCAGGAACAGAAAAAAAACTTATGTTATCACAGCACTTAGAATCACTGACTTTACTGCAGCCCTCCTAAGAATTGGAGCAATGGGACAAGAACTGAAGAAAGAGAATTTTCTATTCTAGCAATATCTTTGGGAGGACAAATCCACCAAAATACTTGTCAAGCTATGTTTCCCACATCTGTCATTTTGCCTTTCATTGTCTATGAGGCAGAACCTTATACCTTATACAGCCAGACTGCACATTTATCAGTTTCTGACATCTGGTTGCAGGTATGTAAGATAGATGAGATAATTGAGGTAGAAAGTTATGTTGGGGTGAGTGGAAAGAGTTGCCACAGGTCTATTATGAAAGCATCGAAACCATCATATGAGTCTGTATGAGGATGCAGAGCAAAATGCAGAAATTGTGGCATGCTTTTATATAATTCATGCATATGGTACAACAAATTAACATTTTAGGAAAATAAGAGAAGTTAAGATAAGATAAGATAACCCTTTAATTTTAGTGTTGCAACAGCAAGACACAGTGGGAAAACAGTAGGAAAATCTACAAAGCAAGAAAATAAAATAAAATATCTAATATCTAAAACATCTATCCAGTGATTGTCTGTGGGAGATATGTTTATTGTATAGTCTGACAGTAGCAGGCAGGAAGGACTTGCAATTCCTCTCCTTCATGCACCATGAATGGAGCAGCCCATAACTGAAGGAGCTGCCCAGTGCTGCCAAAGTGTCCTGTAGAGGGTGGGACGTGTTGTTTAACAGGGATGAACAGCTTAGCCATCATCCTCCCGTTTCCCACCACCTCCACTGAGTCCAGGAGGCATCCCAGGACAGAGCTGGCCCTCCTCACCAGTCTGTCCATTCTCCTCCTGTCCCTGTCCGTGATGCTGCTGGCCCAGCAGACTATCCCATAAAAGATGGCTGATGCCACCATAGAGTCATAAAAGGTCCTGAGGAGTGGTCCCTGCACTCCAAAAGGACCTCAGCCTCCTGAGCAGGAACAGTCTACTATTGCCCTGGGCATCAGTTTTACCTGTCCAGTCCACATTATTGTTCAGATTAACACCTAGGGACTTGTAAGCTTTCATTAATATGATAAATGATATAGTTTTGTGTATTTTTTCTTTGTTGTCTAATACATTGGATATGAAATGAAGACTGAGGATAATATGTTGGCCGCTAGCTTCAAACATGAATAGGTTGACCTGAATAGGTTGAAATAAAAATAAGTTCTATGAAATCAGTACACAACTCTAAATTGCCCCTAGGTATGAATGTGAGTGTGAATGGTTGTCTGTTCTCTCAATGTCAGCCCTGTGACTGACTGGCATCCAGTCCAGGGTGTACCCCGCCTCTCTCGCCCAAAGATAGCTGGGATAGGCTCCAGCACCCCTGCGACCCTGTGTGTGCTCAGGATAAGCAGGTTTAGAAGACGGATGGATGGATGGAAATCAGTACATAGTGCACCAACAATAAAGTGACTAACAGACTCTTGAATCTGTGCTCAGGAGTCCAGATGCTATGAAAGCAGCTCGTGAGGAGGTGCATAAAGTTCTGGAGGATTCAGATTTTACTGTTGACCCCACTGACCCCAAACTGAACCTTACAAGGGACCAGCTGGACAACATGCCTGTTCTTGGTAAGATTACTGATAGATTTAAAGATAGGTAGATAGAAAATAGAAGTTACTTGTACAACAACAACTAATATGTCATCTGTGTACAGAATTTGGACATGTTTTGTCCTATTACATTTAGTAAAGAAATATCATTGACCATCTTTCTGTCTCCTTTCTGTCTATAGATAGCATCATAAAAGAAGCTATGCGTCTTTCCAGTGCTTCCATGAATGTGCGTGTTGCTAAGGAGGACTTCCTGCTTCATCTTGACAACCAAGAAGCTTACTCTATAAGGAAAGATGACGTAATTGCCTTATATCCACCCATGCTGCACTATGATCCAGAAATCTACGAGGATCCTTATGTGAGAACCCTCTGTAAATACTTAACCAACATGAAATGTATCCTTTTCAGGAAATTGCTATTAATATATGTTGCCTAACTGAAAAATCTCACTCTCGTCTTCACCCCATAGGAATACAAATTTGACCGTTTCCTGGATGAAAAGGGTCAGGAGAAAACCACTTTCTACCGCAGTGGCCGGCGGCTTCGTTACTTCTACATGCCCTTTGGTTCTGGAGTTACCAAATGTCCTGGCAGATTTTTTGCTGTGTATGAGATCAAGCAGTTCCTGACTCTCATGCTGTCCTATTTTGATATGGAACTATTGGACCCTGCTATCAGAGTTCCACCTCTTGACCAATCCCGTGCTGGTCTGGGAATCCTCCAGCCTTTTTATGATGTGGACTTCAGGTACAAGCTGAAATTGAACCGCTAGCCATGTCTTTGTCAAACAGTGATTGAAGTACATATTGTACATAGTGTATATTTAACATTGTTAATGAAGATGCCTTTCTTTATATGTAAATAGTCTGAATTATATTTGTGTTGCTTTAATTTACATATTGTGCACATATAGGTGGAGCCTTTCAAACTGTATCTATGTACACTTCAGTACCCTAGTGTTGTGCCAAGCCCTCCCGCCACTGTTGGACTAGGGCTGGCAGATATCTGCTATCTCACAGTAGAAGTGTTGCATCTTCAAATCCTGTGGAAAGATAGACCTAGGCCATGTAAGTGTATATTCCTTGAAATTAAAGCATATTTGCATGTTTAACTTATTTACTAAAAATCATGAAGAGTTACTTTACACCATCTTTTTTTTAAAACAGCAGTTTTTCAGACAGCCATTGGTTTTAGTGGATGTCACTATGCCACCATATCATAGTAATGCAGTACAGACTCTTTAAATCAATGTGCAAGTACAATACATAAACACTACTCAAAAACAAGTGAACTTTTTAAAGAATACAATTATTAATGACTGATCAATTCAAACAATCACAGTGAAGATGTGTGTCAATGCGTAGCCCACCTCAAGTTTTACATAAAAACCAAAATGCAGTCTTGTAATTTTCTGTATTTACTTTTATTTTTATTTTTTTTCTGTATTTAGATTTTTGTAATTTTTTATTACTACATTTATCAATTTAAATATAGATTTCTTTTTACATTTTACAATAAGAAGAAGGTCTAAATGTTGCAAAGCCTTCTCTACACTGCCAGGAGTAAAATTCTCATATTTTTTCCATTGATGTATCTAAACTATCCTCAGGTAGCTAAAATCCACATAGTATCCTAGTTTGGCAGATAGGACTTAAATCTAATCATAAAGAACGAATCATACATCACTAAGTAGTAAATGAACTAAACATGTAAAAAAAAAAAAAAAAAAGGCCTAAAGGCATACTAGTTCCAGAGCACCTGTAAGGTCACATTTCTGCTAATTTATTCTATAAAGTAAAATTGCTGAGGGTATCGAACAACCAATGAATGTGTTTTTATGAATGTGTTTTTTATCAGTGAATGCATGATTGTAATCAGTGTCTTACTGACTTCACCTTAAAGTGACCAAGATAAAGCTTTCATTAACCTTGGAGTTTGCTCTTTCTGGCTGTGTCATTCTCAAACACTGCTGTCACTAAAGACGTGTCTGATTGTTAGCCAGTGCTGCCCTTTATACATGAGTGCACATCTACTTTCACATTATCATTGATGCATGACATGCTGTTTAACAATAAGGTTTTCAAAGAGTAAGGTTTAATAAGCATGGAGGCCAGCAGGCTGTAGAGTGGCAACAAAGTCAACATCCTGAGATAGGACAGTGTGCACACTGCTATAAACTAAATAGCGAATACAGTTTAGGTATTACTGTTTTTATTTGAAAACCCAACTCCACATTGATATTATATATATGTTATATATGTGTTGACCTGAAGCACACATTGTTCTGTTTGTCTTTCTTTTACTCCCTCTCTCTCTGTTATAGATAGATTGATAAATAAATACAGACACCTATGATTTCTTTGACTAAAAGCTCCAGCACAAGATATTTGAGTTAAGATTTTTACTTTTTTACCGGTTCAAAACCCTTCTTTTCTAAAAAAAAACAATGTTCTAAAAATTACTCTGGGGTAGCATGAATTTATTTTATTAATGAGTACATTAATGTATCATTTACTAATGTCACTTCATAACGGAGGATCAACTTCCCATCAGTCTTGGATTTTGTTCTCTGGCTGTGTCCTTCTCAGACTGTTGTCACTAAAGAGATGTCTGATTGTTGACCTCTACATATCAGTGTATCCCCACAGTAATAATAATGTAAGAGGGTGTTTATACAGTTCTGAAGAGAATAAGGTTTAATGAAGACAGACATTTGCATACTGCATTTGTCAAGATGTTCAGAAGGTTGTAAAGTCAAAATCCATAGAATGAACCTAAGAAACTAAGTAGGGCTGGGGCTGCTTGTCAATGTAATTGATTGAGTCGATTTGCATAAAATGCATTGATGCATTTCAAGAAAGTAAACTAGACAAAGACCCAACAATATAATGCTCTGTAAGCTCATATCACAGCATTACAATTATTGCAGGAACACTTGAGTTGAAAGCACCCTGGAGCGATGTGTGTTCACTTTTTGTCTCCACCCAAGCATAATATATTAAGATTATTGATACACCGAACTTGCTACTGTTAGTAGTGGTCACTTAAAATTGATTTCTAAATGCTTAGGGAAAATAGTTTAAACTAATGTTACAGACAGTTTTTACTGTCAATAAATAATTTCAGTGATTTTCTTTGCCCCACACTGATGCAAAAATACATCAGCTGTATATTACTCTAGGGATTATCCATGTCTTTACCATTGTAAGTATTAAGTCGAGTACTTAAAAATACTTTAGTTGAGAGAAAGGGTATCAATGATATTGTTACAGCTGGCTAGTAGGACCCAGATACAGAACACAAGGGTTTTAGTGAGAAATAATAGTCTTTAAGAGACAACAATGAGAATCACAGGAGGTCACAAGAGAGAGGTTCATAGGAGACTATTATATATCGCACTTTATATAGGGCATGAGTGATGAGGATGATGAGAACCAGGTGTGTCAATTAGGCGTTCACAGGGGAGTGTCAGCCATGCCTCTGAGCCTTCCCTGCAGTGGAGAGAAAAGGGGAGGGGGAAAAAAGGAAGAAAAACAAAAACCCAAAGACTCACAAAAACTCAGATTAAACTAATTTGTCACAGCAGTGCTTTTGAATTTGAGGTCCAGTATTCTGGTCAGGTCTTTGACCAATAGGGTATTAGTATTATTATTACTATCAAATATAGTGTTAGGTGCAGCTCTAAAACTAAATAGGTTTACAGTTTTTAATTTAAGTGCATTAAAGAAAGGAACAAGTTGGTGTGACATTGCTGGCTATATAGTTTCTCTAATTAAGGCGTTTGTAGTATTTGTGAGTGTTTGTCCAACTAAACAAAAAGAAAAGTGTAAAAAGTGTATTTTGTCCAGCACAATCTCATAGTTCTTTACACTGTTAAACTATAGAAAATTAATTATAATTCAGATGCACATGGGCAGACAGCAATGAAACACACACATACAACAAATTCAGTCTTTATTTTTAAATGATAACTGATTGCAAACTTTAAATCAGTGGGCAGGCTGATTGCTGTCATCTTTCTATTTTCATTGTATTTTCATATTTTGGAGAAAAGACCAGGAGCAAAAACTGTAATTCTTCAATGAATAGGTAGCCAGTGGATTCTTGGGAATCAGAGGTATGAACAAAATCTTTGCTCCTAGTCAAGATATGGGAAGCTGCAACACAAAGTCTTGTTTTACTAAAACGTTTTAAAAAGAGATGTCTTGTTTTTATTCATGTTTACATTGGTGCATTTTGCAATGCCCCCTCCTTGAACTGCCACCTTACTGTGGTGGAGGGGTTTGTGTGCCCGAATGATCCTAGGAGCTATGTTGTTGGGGGCATTACGCCCCTGGTAGGGTCTCCCATGGCAAACAGGTCCTAGGTGACGGGCAGGACCAGAATAAGAGCGGTTCACAAGAAGCCCATCATGAACAGTAGACCAACAAGGACTGTTACGTCACGCCTGGATTGGCGTTACCGGGGCCCCACCCTGGAGCCAGGCCTGGGGTTGGGGCTCGCAGTGGCGAGCACCTGGTGGCCAGGGTCTTTGCCCACGGGACCCGGCCGGGCTCAGCCCGAAATGGCGATGTGGGCCCGCCTTCCAGTAGGCTCACCACCCGCAGGAAGGTCCATGAGGGGCCGGTGCAATGTGGTTTGGGTAGCAGTCGTGCAGGGGGCCTCGACGACCCAATCCCTGGACCAAAACTTCTGGCAATAGGGACATGGAATGTCACCTCGCTGGGGGGAGGAGCCTGAGCTCGTGCGGGAGGTTGAGAGGTACTGGCTAGAGATAGTTGGGCTCACCTCCATGCATAGCTTGGGCTCTGGAACCCAGCTCCTTGAGAGGGGGTGAGCAGCAGCGAGCTGGTGTGGGCTTGCTTATAGCTCCATGCCAGCTCAGCCGCCATGTGTTGGAGTTCACCCCGGTGAACGAGAGGGTCGCTTCCCTGCGCCTTCGGGTTGGGGATAGGTCTCTTGCTGTTGTTTGTGCCTATGGGCCAAACAGCAGTACAGAAGTACCTGGCCTTCTTGGAGTCCCTGGGAGGGGTACTTGATAGTGCCCCGACTGGGGACTTCAGGATTATTCTACTGGGGGACTTCAACGCTCACATGGGCACGACAGTGATTCCTGGAGGGGCATGATTGGGAGGAATGGCCTCCCTGATCTGAACCCGAGCGGTGATCTGTTATTGGACTTCTGTGCTAGTCATAGTTTGTCCATAACAAACACCATGTTTGAGCATAAGGGTGTCTATCAGTGCACGTGGCACCAGGACACCCTAGGCCGGAGGTCGATGATCGACTTTGTTGTCGTTTCATCTGATCTCTGGCCGTATGTCTTGGACACTCGGGTAAAGAGAGGGGCTGAGCTGTCAACCGATGACCACCTGGTGGTGACTTGGATCCGCTGGCAGAGGAGGAAGTTGGACAGACCTGGCAGACCCAAACGTATTGTGAGGGTCTGTTGGGAACGTCTGGCCGAGCCCTCTGTCAGGGAAGTCTTCAACTCCCACCACCGGAAGAGCTTCTCAAAGATTCCGAGGGAGGCTGGGGACTTTGAGTCTGAGTGGACCATGTTCTCTGCCTCCATTGTCGACGCGGCAGTTCAAAGTTGTGGACGCAAGGTCTCTGGTGCCTGTCATGGCGGCAACCCCCGAACCCGGTGGTGGACACCGGAAGTAAGGCTGAAGAAGGAGTCCTATCGGACCATGTTGCCTGTGGGACTCCTGATGCAGTTGACAGGTAACAGCAGGCCAAGCAAGCCGTTGTCCGGACAGTCCTGGAGGCAAAAACTCGGGTCTGGGAGGAGTTCGGTGAGGGTCATGGAGGAGGACTATCGGAGTCGGCCTCAAAGAGATTCTGGCAAACCGTCCGGCACCTCAGAAGGGGGAAAGCAGTACTCTGCCAACACTGTTTACAGTGCAGGGTGGGGAGCTGTTGACCTCAACTGGGGACATTGTCGGACGGTGGAAGAAATACTTCGAGGATCTCCTCAATCCCACCGACTTGCCTTCCAATGAGGAAGCGGAGGCTGGGGTACGAGTGGACTCATCCATCACCCAAGCCAAAGTCACTGAGGTAGTTCGCAAGCTCCTCGGTGGCAAGGCGCCAAAACAACAGGCAAACAAAACAAATGCTATTTACCCACATTTATTCAATATTTTAAGCTTGTTACTCTGCTCGAACGGGCTCCCTGTTGCAGCTTTTTCTACAGATTTTAAGTTTGTTCATTGTTCATAAGTGTGTTATTATTGTATTAGATTCCAAACATTCATCAGTGATAAGGACAACACAGATTGTGGCTGATTTTAAATGGGATGTTGAGGCAGAGACTGAAAAGTTCATCTTTCCATCATAAAGTCCTACAATAGACTAATTGAGGTAAGGCCAGGTTCACCCCCACTTTATTTTACCACTGCAGTCCTGCTGAGATAGATCACTTCCTATAACACTTAACAGCAGCACAAAAGGTGTGATGTGAGTGAAGACTCTGTGTAGTTACTCTGTGTATTTACTCTGCAGTGTAGTTATCTTAATAACCAAAATACATTGATACTGTTATATTGTTTTGCTGACTTAACATCAGATGGTAATGTCCAAGCCAATCTTGTTAGTTTGTCCCTAAATTCCATTTAATCATATCACTGAAATAAAATGGATATATCTCCATTGTATTTAAGCAGCTATAATCAGTATTTTCATGCTAGAAATGTAGCAAATGACAATATGAAAATGACAATGTGAAAAGGGCCACAGAGAATTATTGCCTGAATCTAGAGCTCCACTAGGTTTTATTGAACTTCATACTGATTTGTTGTTTTGGTTCAACACTCTCATTGCATTTTTTTTTTGGCCATAACAGGCAGTTGTTTTCAGATGAAGCTGAAAAATACCCCCAATGTGCTTTACCTGCTCACCACCAGCAGTTAGAGAAAAGCTAGTGGTCAGATGATCATTCTAGAAGGCGACGGGAGTGAGCAAATAAGCAAATTTCAAAAACTGTTCATCTTACTTTTTTTTATTTACTTTTTCCACATAACTGCATAGTGCAAGTCTATCAGGGACCCAAAATATAGCTCCTCACTATTTTTGTGTGGAGAGTTGAATGTGAATGTTCTCAGTTGAAACACATTTCTAAGCTATTTCCAAAACATGTTTTTTTACTAGTTAATATGAAAGCAAACCTAACAATATTTAACCAGTATTTGGCCATTAGAGCTGAACTGAGGTCACTTTATGTAACCTTCAATAACCCTGTTAGCCTGCAGTAACCTCTGCCAGCCAGACACAGACAGCTGATTCCAAAGAATGCAGAGTAATTCAAACTGACTAAATGAGTAAGACACGGGTGACATATGACATATGATTGATAGCAAAAACACAGGGACAGTCAGTCTCAAGGCCAGTTGCTTAGTATTTATTAAAGTGTGGGGACAATAATAATGTTCACAGTTACATTATGAAGACTCAAGTGCAGACTGGATAGTCATTCACAGTATGACTGAACATTTATTTGACTTGGTCTTGGGTTTAATATTACAATGATAAGGCTGAAGTTCCATGTAACAGTTATGACCGTTATGGTGAAAGTTGGGGTAAGCCTTAAGGAACTTAATGTAAGACAGTACAATCATAGCAATGTGTGGGTTCATGTGAGTAAAAAACAGCCTCAAATGTGTAATAGTCTAAGACTAAAAGTAGATCCAAACAAATGTACTGTTTAGTCCAGTTAAGACTCTTTCTATCTCACATATGACATTTTATTTTACTTTTTTATTTTAATTTTTTCTTTCTGCATAAGTGTTGTAAATCCAAATCTTGCTAGCCTTGCTAGTACACAGAACAAGAGGACCCAAATGCGAGACAGACACGTCAGTGACTTTTTTAGGTTTTTAATAAAAGAGTTCTTACAGACAAACAATGTGGTTTCATGGTTTCTTCCTTGGTTTCCAGGCTTGATCAATGTTAACGTGACATGCTACTTTAGCTTCCTGGTACACGAGGTAATGGGCAACAGGTGGAAACAATCAAGGGCAGACGGGCAGACATTCACAACAGCGGGAAACACACAATGGGAGGAAGTTAAGGGACCTGAAACAAGAGGAGAGTTAGGGATTACAAAATAAAAGATACGCAAGGACAGGACACAAGACAGACATGAAACTTGACAAACATGACGAGACATAACAGTACCCACCTTGCTGACGTGAAAGGTCACGCGGAGGGACCTGGGGAGTTTGAGTTGGACAGACACCGGGTTAATAGTTTTTGACACTGGGAAAGGACCAACAAACCTGGGAGCTAGCTTCTTAGCGTGGACATGAAGTGGCAAGTCTTTGGTGGATACCCAAACTTTTTGGCCAGGTGTGTTGGCCGGTGCAGATCTGCTGCTGTCTTCATCCGGGCCTGCCCCCACAGGAGCATCTGCTGAGCAGCGGCCCAAACCTTTCTGCACCGCCTCGCCAAGGCATGGGCTGAGTGAACCGTCACTTCCTCTTCGTTGGCGGGGAAGAGTGGCGGCTGGTATCTGTGGTTGACCTGGGCATATTCAACCCATGTGAGGTGTTCACTCTGGTTGAGCCGCTCTGTCTGGCCATTGGACTCCGGGTGGTAACCATTGAAGAGACTGACAATGGCACAGATGAGCTGACAAAACTCCTTCCAGAACCCAGATATGAACTGCGGACCCCTGATAATGTCTTTGGGAAGACCATGAATACGGAAGACATGAGTAATCATGACTTGAGCAGTTTATTTAGCTGATGGCAGTTTAGGCAATGGAATAAACTGTGTCATTTTAGAAAATTGGTCTACCACCGTCAGCACTGCCATGTTACCTTTCGACAGAGGCAGACCCGTGACAAAGTCCAGCGATAAATGTGAGCATGGTCTATGTGGCACCAGTAGTGGCTGGAGAAGCCCCATCTGGGCCTGCCTCGACACCTTGCTTCTGGCGCAGATAGAGCAGGCCACAACATACTCAGCCACATCCTTGGCAAGGGATGGCCACCAGAATTGCTGCTTGACCACGAAGACAGTCCTTTTGACACCAGGATGACATGTTAGCAATAATGTATGCACTCAGTGGATGACCTGAGAGCGCAATGCTTCCAGTACGAACAACAGGTTGCGAGGACAGCCCTCTGGAGCAGCTTCACTCTGGCGCGCTTGTTGCACATCACTTTCTATTTGCCAGGATACTGCTCCTACCACACAGGTGGTAGGATGGATTTCGGTTCCTTGGCTGCCGGTTCCGGTTCATACAAGTGGGACAGAGCATCAGGTTTAGCGTGTGACTCCGGCCTGTAGAAGAGGGTGAACCGAAACCGACTGAAGCCTACCTGGCGAGAGTTCAACTGTTTAGCAGACTTGAGGTACTCCAGGTTCTTGTGGTCGGTCCAGACTATGAATGGTTGCTCTGCCCCCTCCAGCCAATGTCGCCATTCCTCCAGAGTCACCTTTATCGCCAGTAGTTCCCGGTTCCCGACATTGTAGTTCTTCTCTGCAGAAGACAACTTACGGGAGAGAAAGGCACATGGATGAATTTGATTGTCTTTAGAGAATCGTTGAGACAGAATGGCCCCCACGCCCTCATTTGAGGTGTCCACCTCCACAATGAATTGAAGCTTGGGGTCCGGCGTGGTCAGAACAGGAGCCATGGTGAACAGTTTCTTAAGCCGTTTCTCCACCTTTTCTCCACCTGATCCTCACCAGATGGTATGCGTTCCGCAGGTCCAACTTAGTGAAGACTCGAGCCTGATGGAGCTGCTCGAAGGCGGAGGAAATGAGTGGCAGGGCCTGTAGCCTGTAGCCTGTAGCCTGTACCTGTTCTTGACGGTGATTTCATTCAGGGCGCTGTAGTCTATGCATGGCCGAAGCGAGCCATCCTTTTTCCCCACAAAGAAGAAGCCTGCTCCAGCCGGCGACGATGATGGGTGGATGATGACGGACCTCAGCGAAGCTTCAATGTAGTCATCCATGGCCTTCCTCTCAGGTACAGAGATGGCATACAGTCTGGCTTTGGGCATAGGGGCTCCTGGAAGAAGGTCTATAGTGCAGTCCCAGGGACGATGAGGGGGCAGAGACGTGGCCTTGGTCTTATCGAAGACCTCCCTCAAGTCATGGTAGCAAGGCTGAACTCTCGACAGGTCAGGATAGTCGCTGGGGACCGGTTCATGATGTCGCTATGACAGCTTCTAGGGCTCTGTGGACAGAAGAAGAAAAGACAAGGCAAGACACACTACAGAGAGGGTCCCAACTCTTAATCTTCCCTGATTCCCACATGATGTAGGGATTATGCTGCTTTAGCCAGGGAAACCCCAGAATTAGCGGATGCTGAGAGTGAGTCAAACAAATGAAATGGATTTGCTGTGATTATTGTCAATAGTCATGGTGAGAGGTTGTGTCCTGTGTGTGACCTTGCTTATGAGTCTATTGTCCAGTGATCTAGCACAGACACCACACCAGCGCCTTCCTCATGCCTGGTGAGCTCGGTCTTTGGCTGTGTGTTCAGGTTGCCCACAATAGAAGCACGCTCCCTCCTTCAGGCGGTGCCGGCGCTCCTTGGGGTCCAACTTGGTGCGTCCTACTTGGATGGGTTCTTCCCATCTGACAGATGGCGCTCGCTCCACGGTGGCGCCAGGGCACCCCCTGGAACTCGGAGGACCTCCTGCCAGGATGGCGATGCTCCGACTCCCTCTCCTGAAGCCGATTGTCCGACTGCCAGGTCTACCAGGTTCTCGAAGTCCGATGGTGTCTCGTGGGGAGCCAGCTGGTCCTTGATGTTCTCGTTCAATCCGTTGACAAAGGCATCTTTTATGGCTGGCATGTTCCATCCGCTGTCCGCGGCGAGCGTGTGGAACTCAGTGGCATAATCTATTAACTATAGATTATAATCTATTATCTCTGCCTCAGCGACAGCAGCGCTCTGGAAGCCTCGCGTGCCGGAGATGAGTGATCAAACAGGCGCGTCAGGGTCTGTGAAAATTCCCTGACGTTCTGGCAAACCGCAGCTCCTTGAGCTCATTTCTTCTTCATGTTGTACTGAAGTACACACACTTGCTAGTTTATGAGGTACATATAGCTAAAACAGTTTGAAATAACAACGCTGCAACAACCCTGCCTTGATGATTTTTGTAATGTTTAGTTTATCATTAAATTTTATTTGGGCCTTGGAAACTTGGTATTTTTCTGAAGAATCCAACCACCTCTCAGTATCTTCCACTGCAATGGAGTTTAGCTTGACTCAGTTGTCATGTAAGGGGACACGGAGTCCATGATATGGACAAAACAATATCAAATACAATAAGAATTCAGTTTTGAACTAAATAAGCATATGAACACATTTATCATTGTGAAATAATTTCAGAAATTATTTTTTAAAAAGGAGTTTGCATGTTCTCCCTGTGCCTGCGTGGGTTCTCTCTGGGTACTCCAGCTTCCTCCCACAATCCAAAGACATGCAGGTTAGGTTAATTGATAAGTCTAAATTGCCCCTAGGTGTGTATGTGAGTGTGAATGGTTGTCTGTCATCTGTGTTAGCCCTGCGATTGACTGGCGTCCAATCCAGGGTGTACCCTGCCTCGCGCCCAAAGATAGCTGGGACAGGCTCCAGCACCACGTGACCCTGTGTTCTCAGGATAAAAGCGGGTTAGGAAAATGGATGGATGGATTTTTTAAAAACTGATCACGTTGCTCAACAACATTAATATTGTGTTACTGTGTTAGAATGTGTGTTTACAGTTGGTTATGCTGCCCCCAAGTGGCCATATAATTCTGCTTTAATAAAGGTAGAAATACGGTGGATGTGTTAGAAATATTCAAAATGGGAAGTACATGTATTTCCAGCCAGTGCATGGGGAAGAACGTTGTTCATGACCATGTCATTGTGTCAATTGCGCAGTGGCAGTGGGATAAGAGGAAGTCATGATTAATAAAGCACTGGTCAACAGTTTGTCACAGTATATTATGACACACTGTTTGCTCATTCAACTTTAATTTTTTTTGGAAACAGCTTGCAATCAAAACTTTTAGTTTCATACAGTACAGTAACATGAAAGTTTTGAGTAAGACTGACACAAAAATAAATGTGTCAATTGACCCTTGTTTGACTGGAAATTTATGTTAGTTCAACCAATTTTTTTTAATCACACGACAAAATAATTTGTGTCTTTTAAGCATTTAAGTCTATGTCATACCAACAAAAAATATATACAGTGGATATAAAAAGTCTACACACCCCTGTTCAAATGCCAGGTTTTTGTGATGTAAAAAAATGACACCAAGATAAATAATTTCTAAAATAACTTTTTCCACCTTTAATGTGACCTATAACCTGTACAATGCAATTGAAAAACAAACTGAAACCTTTATAGGGAAAAAAAAAAAAAATTAAAATAACCTGGTTGCATAAATATGCACACCCTTAAACTAATACTTTGTTGCAGCACCTTTGGCTTTAATTACAGCACTCAGTTCTTTTTGGGTAAGAGTCTATCAGCATGGCACATCTTGATGTGGCAATATTTGCCCACTCTTCTTTGCAAAACTGCTCCAAATCTGACAGATTGTGAGGGCATCTCCTATGCACAGCCCTCTTCAGATCACCCCACAGAAGAAAAGCCTATTAGAACAGCTGAACTTTATTTGGGGTTAATCAGAGGCACTTTAAGTGGCGACAGGTGTGTGCTGACTCCCATTTAACATGAAGTTTGAATGTAATTGGTTAAATCTGAACACAGCCATACCCCCAGTTATAAGAGGGTGTGCACACTTGTGCAACCTCATTATCTCAGTTGTTTATTTTTACTTTACCTCCCTAAAAAATTCAGTTTGTTTTTCAATTGCATTCTACAGGTTATGGGTGACATGAAAGGTGGAAAATGTTTAGTGAAATTATTTATCTTGGTGTCATTTTTTACATCACAAAAACCTGGCATTTGAACAAGGGTGTGTAGACTTTTTATATCCACTGTATCTTATATAACATAAAATTACCAGGTTACAGAATATTTATTTTTATGTTTATTAAACACATACAAAATAATTAATCATAATCTAGTTATTTTATGTATACACAACATTTATATATTATAATTTAATTGTCAAAATAACATAAAATGTTTAATTGTTCAAATAAATTCCTATTTGCTCACTCAAACATTTATTGGAAAATTTATGTTAGTTAAACACATTTATAATCAAGTGATAATTTTTTTTTTTTAATGACACAGAATTCTATGTCATTTTTGGTGAAAATATCTAGTATGCATAACACAAAGTTATTGAGTTGTTAAATGTATATATCAGTGGTTTTTCAACACAAACTCAATGATGTGACTAAACTGAAATATTTTGTGTACAGTTAACCGTCTTACATTAATTTTCCATCAAGTATTTTTTAGAGCAAGTAACAAAGATCTTTTAGATTATGGTGACACGTGTATCATTGGGCATTTAAACTACATATTTTATGTTATTTAAACTTATTTATTTTCTTCTAAGTTCTTTCTTTGTGTGCATTAAGCATATAATATCTTTCTTTGAAAACATAATTAAACTGGTGTTCTAGACACAAAAATATTGTGCCAAAATGTCTACATTTGTTACACTAAATGCCGTATAAAAAAATTTGTTCATGACCAAATATAAAGAGGTGAACCAAACACAATATATCTGGTTGTTTTCATAATTGTCTCATAATTTACTGTTACCAAAAAGTGTGCATAATTGAACATCTGTCATGAAAAGTCGATTCAACATACATGTTCTTGAGGGTTAGGAGGGAGCCAATTAGAGTACTCAGAAGAAACCAACATTAAGATGGAAAAAACTATATGGAAGCTCCTTATGAAAAAGACCACTGGACGTTGACCAGCATTTAAACCATCACAATTCAATTTACAGTAGATGACGCTTCAGTACATGATACTGATCAACTTTAATGATCAAAACAATTCTTTTCTTAATAATAAAGCATATTACAATATTTGAACTGTCACCAGATGGCGCTGTTCATACTTTTAGGTAAACTCTGAGATGTAAATGCGTCTGGGAATTGCCTGGCATATTCAACATAAAGGAGATGAACGCATATGAGCCCACCTTGCAGGTGTTACTGTGCTTGAGATATGCTTATTTGTTTTCTTTTGGAGAGTTAGATTTGAAGATAGACGCTGCTCTTATTTCTGTATGTATTCTGCCCAACCTACTATTGCTTGCCCATGTAAAGCACATATGAGCCCACCTTGCAGGTGTAGAACAGCTCTGCGTCGTCTTCTTGCAGCAGCACTGGTAGACACCGAAGAACAGCAATTGATGTCTCATGTTTGCTGAAGTAAAACACAAAGGGATCAAAATTAAAAAATGCCAACTATATATAGTTACATTTTTCTGCAGACGTTACTGTGCTAATTATTTTCTTTATTTACTAGGTAAGTCCAGAGTCATCTTTTTGGCCTGGATCCCAATCTGAGTTCTTTTCGTATGCCAAATTAGATTAGATACTTATATTTGTCTAACTACTATAATTAGATAAGCATATGCTTTTGATAAACATATAAATCAATGTCTAACTAGGCAAATGTAACTCCTGAAATTGACGTGAAGCGATCAGCTCGAGAGAAGACCTATAAATCTGCTGGAGTTGTGGGAAATATGAAAACACTCAAGTTTACTCATGATTGTACAGGTGTTACAGAGTGGAGATTCCTCCTTCGCAAATGACCTTTGGCTGTGTACAGACAAACTAACCACAGAAAAATCTACTTTTGGCATGTTGTGAAGTAACATAGTAACATAACACTTGCAATATTTGCTATTTGAAGTGGACAAAATGGGAAGCTGCTAGTTGAGTGTTCAATATACTGCTCTTTGATAAAAAGGAATAGAGAGAAGAGATAAGAGAGTCAATCACACCAGTGTGCCAAAAATAATTGTTTACTTTCATGTCATCCAATTTTCACTTACATACACTTATAGTTTCTCACACTGTAGACTGTTGCAAAGGAGAGCAGCACTAATGTTAGCAAACTGAGGTGGATAAAAAAGTAGTACTTAGTACTTTTAGTAGTTAATTTTAGTTAATATTGATCCATTAAAATATGCTCAGACCAGCCCTTGTGCTTATCCTTAGGATGTGCTGAGGACATAGTTGTAGTTTGCCTTGAGAGTATGCCTTTAAGATGGAGCAGATCTTCTGAGCACTTCGACCAGATTTTCCCTGCATCTCTGTGGCTGGAGCCACCAAACGCTCAGTGTGTTTATCCAGTGCAGCATACAGTTCAACACTCAGCTGCAGGTTGTTGACACGCTGGTATTCTGCAAAAACCTAATAGAAACAAAGTGACTTAAATCACTCCCCCATAACATAAAAAACATATCAATAATAACTCTATGTGTCTATAAGTCTAAATAAGTCTATGTGTCTCAGATGATAGCTAGCTACAACTCGTTACGTAAGGAGTGTGACCAGTACATCAAATCAACTACATTCCAAAGCTCTAAATATATGCACCTAATGTACCTGGCTTTCCAGGAAAAAAGCTGGCCATCTTTCCTTGACATGCAGCACAGAGGGTCTTGAATTTACAATCTCAAGCCTTCTTGCAGCAAAGGTCTTGTTCATTTTGGTGTCTATCACTGAGAAGATTATGCTGTCTTTATCGGTCTTCCCCATTTCCATCAACATGTCAGCTCTGAGGACCTCCATAGTGTCCAAATCTTGGGAGTTCGTTAAAGTGTGAGGCCTACAAAGGACATCAACTTCCTGTATTAAGTCAAATATTGATATTTGCCACGCCGCCACGCATGCAATTTTTGATAGAAATGAAAACGCTTCGCAATTTAGTGTCGGAACATTGAAACATCAAACTTTGCCACGCCCCCACAAACACGCTGTTCGACGAAAACTAAAAAGCTTCACAATTTTAGTGTCACTCATGTCTTTAGATTCTACAGTTCAAATTTGAAGCCAATCTGACCAAATCTCTAGGAGGAGTTCGTGTGAAACCTGCAATGACTTCCTATTTTAAGTCAAATATCGAAATACGCCATGCCGCCACGCATGCAATTTTTGATAGAAATGAAAACGCTTCGCAATTTAGCATCACCCATGTCTCTAGATTCTACATTTCAAATTAGAAGTGGATCGGATGAAATCTGTAGGTGGAGTACGTTAAAATGCAAGGCCTCAAAATAGGCCAAAATAACGCAATTCAAAATGGCGGACTTCCTGTTGGAATTAGACTATGGCTCCATGAGGCTTTTTTGTGCGTCTTGGTATGTTACATAACCTCTCCAAATTTTATACACGTAGTTGAAACCGTGTCCAGGGGCCCCTCCAAAAACACACACACAAGTGGCGCAGTTGAGCCATTTTTTTTTACGCGTGTGCCCGGGACCCATAAAATACGTAATTTTACGTCCTGACCTTGGGGAAGTGCACTTGCAAATTTTCACGCGTTTTCGAAATCACGCTTTCACACGCAAAGCAGCACTGGACGGGCCCTCTCGCACTTCCGCACTTTTCTGGGTCCAGGGGGGCTGGCATGTTGGGGGGGTCACCGGTTCAACACCGGGTGGAAAACACACGTGAACTTTAGAAGCCATTACATGGACTGTGAAGTTCAAACGTAGCTGAAATGTTTACTGCTGACTGCTTCTTTGAATCTTTTAGGGGGCGCTATGGAGCCATTTTATCATACTGAGACCAACGTTTCTAGTGAGATTTTACCTGATGAATTTGCCAAATTTTGTCGATTTCTGAGCATCACAAGCCCCTCAGCAGCTGCTTCCTGTTTCATGGCAAAACATCAAACCTTGCCATGCCCCCACAAACACGCCGTTCGATGAAAACTAAAAAAGCTTCACAATTTAGCATCACTCTTGTCTTTAGATTCTCCAGTTTAAATTTGAAGCCAATCTGACCAAATCTCTACGAGTTCGTTAAAGTGTGAAACCTACAATGACTTATTATAAGTCAAATGTCGAAATACGCCACGCTGCCACGCATGCAATTTTTGATGAAAATGAATGTCTTTAGTCTTTATGTCTTTAGATTCTACATTTCAAATTAGAAGTGGATCTGATGAAATCTGTTAAAAGTACATTAGAGTATATTAAAATACAAGGCCACAAAATGGCTGAAATTATGGCAAATCTGCACACATAAGTGAAAATATCTGATTTTGTCTTGGGTTTAGGACATGGCTCCAAGAGAATTTTTTGTAGAGCTCATGAGAATACATGTGTGTGCCAAATTTCATATATATCGGACATAACATTATCGGATATAACACAGTCCAGGGGCTGCTTTTTTGAAAATTTCTAGGGGGTGCTACAGAGCCAATTTGCATCAACCGGTCTAGCTCCAGGAGACTTTTTTGTAGGGCTTGTGATGTTATATGTGTGTGCCAACTTTCAGATACATAGGTCAAATGTAGTCCCGGGGCAGAATGGGCAGAAGATTGGAAATTGCTCCTATTCAAAAAATGTGCCACACATTAATCAAATGGGGTCGCATTTTTAAAAATGTCTAGGGGGCGCTACAGAGCCGTTTTGCATCAGGTGGTCTAGCTCCAAGAGACTTAGTAGGCCTTGAAGCGGGGCTGCTTCGTCAAATCTATCTAGGTGGCGCTATTCCTCAACGTGAAAATTCAAATGCAGAAATCGTATTAAACCAATAAAATTTGGGGCAGTTAAGACCTTGTATATGTAAGTTAGAGCAACATGTCTAGTCATGGCGAGACCGAAATTCGCCGCGCTGTCACGACCACACCCTGATGAAAAGTTGAAATTTTTTGTCAGATGTCATCACCACGGCCTTGACAACTTCCACACCAAGTTTGACGTGAATGTGCTCAACCACTTCTGAGGAGGCTATCATAATGTAAAACATGACACTTCCTGTCGCCAACAGGTGGCACTATATCCATAACTGAATATTGTTGTATAAATTTATTCAGGTCTGGACTATAATCAAAAGTGCAATTTCGGCCTGATTCAATAATGTATAGCCGAGTTAGAGCTGCTTCCTGTTTTTTGGCGAAACATCAAAATTCTCCAGATCGTACAGTCCAAATTTGAAGCCGATTGGATCAAATCTCTAGAGGAGGAGTTCGTTCAAGTGTGAGGCGAGGAAATGGCCAAAATCGTGCCAAAATTGGACTTTTGATTCAAAATGGCGGACTTCCTGTTGGAGAAGTTAAAAGCTTCGCAATTTACGATTGCCCATGTCTCAAGATTATACAGCCTAAATTTGAAGACGATCGGATCAAAGCTCTAGGAGAAGTTTGTTCAAGTACGAGGTCTGGAAATCGAGGCCAAAATCGTGCCAAAATATGATTTTTGATCTAAAAGATCTTCCTGTTGGAATTAGACCATGGCTCCAAGAGGATTTTTTGTGCATCTTGGCATGTTACATAACCCCTCCAAATTTCATACGCGTAGGTCAAACCGTGACCAATGGGGACCCTCCGAAAACACAGACATAGGTGGCACCATCGAGCCATTTTTGGTCGCCCGTGCCCGGGACCCATAAAATACTAAAATTTTATGCCCAACTTTAGGGGGGTGCGAGTTTTTGAGCACCTTCAGGCCAGCTTCACTGAGGCCAATGCTAAGTGCTAGCGCTAACAGTTAGCTTTGTTTTTTCTGAAAGAAAATCAACAAAATGTTTGTCTGTGCTCTCACAGCTAAATGTTCTCAGAAGTGATTCACTGCTTATTAGTTTCTCTTATCCTTATCAAACAAACATCTGAACTCTGAAATACATGAGTGTTGTTTTACCGAACAGATATTACTATCGATTACTTTTTATGTCGAAAACATTTATTTTTGCTTGTTTTTTAATCAGCAGTGTTCACAACAGTAATGTGGCAGCTGATTTCAGGATGTGAAATATTTACAAATCACCGCTGCAGCTGCAGCTTCTTCAAATGTCTGTAAACCTATTGATAAAAACTGCCAGCTGACAAATGTTACGACCATCTTTGTTTACCTTAGGTTTATCATTTAAGGCAGGTGAATTGAAATGAGTCATGAGGCTAGTGAAGATTCACACCTCTATGATTCAGATTCAGATTCCTTTATTAGTCCCACAGCTGGGGAAATTTACGGTGCGTAACAGCAGCAGTGAAAACACACAGTGGAGAATAGACAGTAAGAAATATAAGACATGAAATAAAATAAAATACAATTAAATAAAAAATAAAATAATCCAAGATAAATAATTATAACTATAACTGTAAATAAACCTGTACATAGTACAGAGGGAGTGTGTCTGAGAATATACATAAGAAATATATCTCAGAGTGCAAAACAGTGAAACAGTGAAATGAATAATAGTGAACAGAAGTGTAGCGTTATTGCACAGAGACTAGTCAAAAGGCCGTTTTTTTGTTGTTTGTTTATTGTCTATGATATGGCTGAATCCAGGTCAGTGTTATGTTGAACAGACAAAATGAGTGTTCATTTTTCATGAAAAATTTTTCTTACTCTGTGTTACTTTTAATATTAATATATTCAGGGATTTTAATTTGGATTATTTTAAAACAAATGTGTCCCTCCAAGATCTTCATTCATAAATGAAACTGTTTGATCACATATTCATTTCTTTATTCTCTCCTCTTCATCACTAATCAAAGTTTATGTTGATCCATAAATGGGCATTTTTAATCTGCAGTAACTTACCTTTTCTGTCATTTCTATGCAAAATAAAGCTTCTTAATATTTCTGAAGTGTTATAATTTAAAATTATTTTAAATAAGTTACATTTTTTAATACAGTTTTTAATGCAGTTTAACAGCAAAGTGGTGTATTTGTTTTTAGACACAAATCACTGTAGAAAACACAGATAATAAATAATTACGTTACTTGAATATGTTAAAATACACATTTTGAAGCTATATAATAAATCGATGTACAGCACAGCACTCAGATTATTTACAGATGTCGCTCAGCGCCGAGCTCCTCCGGTGTTTGGCCCAGCGGACTCTCTCTCTGCCCGGCCTTCTCTGTCAGACGCCACGGCCTCCTCTCTCCTCTGCTGGGCTCCATTGTCATCGTCTTCCCTCTCCTGGAGCTGCAGGCGAAGTCACCGTCATGGTCTCAGTCTCTAAACTCTCACCGTAACAACATATACAGGCAGAAATGTCACACAAAGGGCAAAGACACAAACATAAACAAGCAGTTAATTTACTGGCTCTCCGTCTCAGTTACTGAAATAACGAGCTAAAAGCTAACAGTGCTAACAGCGTTAGCGTGTAAACAAGCTGACTGAGCATAAACACATCACCTTATCACAAAGTCTAGCTAACGAATAGTCAGACTAAAGTCACTGTAAAGTCTGTTATATCTCTATAACGGAGTTTAATTCATGTTTCTTACCTGTGTATCCTCTGTGTGTGTTTTCACCTGGCCAGCCGTGCGCGTTCATGTTACATGTTACACCTGTGTGGGGGAGGGAGAGGCTGTGAGGGGCAGCGCAGAGGGAGGGGGAGGGGAGGGAGGGACTTAAAGCTGTACTGGTTCAAATTTACAGGGAGAGAGAGACTCTGCTCAATGCTGACAACTGCACCTTTAACTACTGAGTACCAGGAACTTTGTGGGCGGGCGTAACAGCGGAACATTTCTGATTGGTCAAGTATTCCCAGCATTTTAGTTAAACCAGGTGAGGATTTGGTGGAGACGGACGACCAGTGAGCTGAAGGTAAATCAAACCAACATTACGCTTGTTAAATATTAAATGCCATCTGATGCAATACTGTTACCCGAGCTTAAAGCTAACATTAGCTAGCCTTGCAGGCTAATGCTAACCACTAGCGTTGATGATAACCGCTAATGCAGTACAGTACTGAGACTTAGACAGAATTTATTGTCATTCAGATATACAGTGTATACAGAACAAAATGTCTTTGCATTTGTTCGCAACAGTATAAAAAATATAGAATAAAGACAGTGAAATGAGGATATAGGCAGTAAAAAATATAACTACAGAATATAAACAGTAATAGAATATAGACAGTGAACATAGACAGTGCAAATGGCAAAAAATAGTGCAAAATGCAAAATGCAAAAACAGTGCAAAATGCAGTACGGTATGATTTAAAAAGTGTCAGTAGTGCAGTAGAGTAGTGCAGTCTATGGATTTAAGAGTTTAAGAGTCTGATGGCCAGGGGGAAAAAACTGTTCCTGAACCTGGTTGTTCTGCACTGGATGCTGCAGAATCTTCATCCGGAGGGCAGATGTGAAAAAAGTCTATGGTGGGGGTGTGAGGCGTTCTTGATCATGTTTCTGGCCCGGGACACACAGTGCTGAGGAGGCAATGTCCTGCACAGAAGGAAGGGAGCTCCCGATGATTTTCTCAGCTGTCCTCACCACTCTCCTCACATTCATCCAGTCAGCAGCAGCAGTGCATCCTCCGCACCACACAGAGATGCAGCAGTTGGTGAGGATGCTCTCTACAGTACTCCTGTAGAACATAGTGAGGATGGGCGGGGGCAGGTGGACTCTCTCCGTCTCAGGAAGTGCAGGCACTGCTGTGCCCTCTTAACCAGAGACACAAAGTGCACTGACCAGGTGAGGTCGTCTGTGATGTGCACCCCCAAAAACTTGGTGCTGCTGACCACCTCCACGGCCGAGTTGTTGGTGAGGAGAGGAGCGTGGCTGGGCTGGATCTTCCTGAAGTCCACGATGATCTCTTTGGTCTTGTCAACGTTCAGGATCAGGTTGTTGCCTTCACACCATCTCACCAGCTGCTCCACCTCCTCTCTGTAGGCCAGGTCGTTGTCATCTCTGATGAGGCCCACCACTGTTGTGTCGTCAGCAAACTTCACAATATGGTTAGTGACAGACCTTGGGACACAGTCGTGTGTCATCAGAGTGAACAGCAGAGGGCTCAGGACACAGCCCTGGGGAGAGCCCTTGCTGGGGGTGATGACGCTGGAGGTGTTCTTGCTGACCCACACAGACTGTGGTCTTTCAGTGAGGAAGTCTAACAGCCAGTTGCACAGGGGAGTGCTGAAGCCCAGGAGTCCCAGTTTGCCTACCAGATGAAGTAAACGAACAGAATAAATAAGACAGATTAATAAAGGAATGAAAGACTAAATAAAGCCAAGAAAAGGGAAAAACGAATGGAGCAACTGAAACAGGCTGCATGTGCGGTTGGCGTGTGCACAAAAAACCCAGAAAAAATTAAAGCTGCAGACAGCACTGAACTGGCCCTCGCACCCTGCTCCCATCAGAGGGGCTGGCATGTCGGGGGCACCAGCTCGACACTGGGTGGCAAACGCGTGAGTCTTATCTGCCTTTATGCATGTGTGAATTCATGACGAAAACATCAAACTTTGCCACAGTGCCACGGATGTGCAGTTCGACGAAAAGTAAAAAGCTTCACAATATAGTATCTGTAGATTGTACAGTTTAAATTTGAAGATAATCCTCTTGGAGGAGTTTGTTCAAGACTGAGGCCTGCAAATGACATCAACTTCCTGTTATAATCGAAATTTGCCATGCTGCCACAGGCAGACCGTTTAACACACATCAAACATTGTTTGTGATTTTGGGCTTTAAATAAATAAATTTGATTTTTTCTTTGAAAAAGCTTAGCAAATTAGCATCACCCCAGCTTGTAGAATGAACAGAAAACATCAGAGGTCGATCTGATGAAATCTGTAGGAAGAGTATGTTAAAATACAGGGCCTCAAAATGACTTGAATTTCTGCACACATAAATCAAAATATATGACTGCCTGTCAGGATTAGGATATGGGTCCAAGGCATTTTTGGTAGGTTTTAGGATGGTACACGTGTCGGTGAAATGAAGTCCGGGGGCTGCCTCTTTTTTCTAGGGTGCGCTACAGAATCGTTTTGCATGGGGCAGGCTAGCTCCATGAGACTTTTTTGTAGGCCTTGGGATGTTACACGTGTACCAAATTTCAGACACGTAGGTGAAACACAGTCTCAGGGCTGCTTCGTTAAATGTATCTAGGTGGCGCTATTACTGACACCGAATATTGAAATGTAGATGTGTTTAGGTCAGAAGTGTTATGAAACAAATGAAATTCGGGACAGATCGGACAGTGTATTCACAAGTAAGAGCTACTTTTCTAGTCACAGTGAGACATCAAAATTCGCTCAGTCACGCCCTCTGATGAAAAGTTGAAATTGTTTGCAATAAGTCATTGTCAAGGTCTTAACAACTTCCTCACCAAATTTGAGGTGAATCTGCTCAACCCACTAGGACAGGGGTCAGCAACCATTAATATTGAAAGAGCCATTTGTGCCCATTTCCCACAGAACCAAACCCACTGGGAGCTGCAAAACCTATTTGACCCCTAAAATGAAGATAACCGCATATATATAGTTTCATTACCCTTATGCTACATGTATAAGAACTATAGTTTGTTGCATTTATTAAATCAAAGAACTACAAAGAGAAAACAAAGAAAAACAAACAGAAAGTAAGACACAGGCAGGTATAAGTTAACTTTAAAATAAAATACACAATGCAGGCCTGTTTGAGTCCTTCTCGTATTTCTGTAATTTAAAAAATCAGCTTGCGCCAACTAAAATAATCCAGCTGCAGCATATTCACTTTAAATAAAAAGAACAAATCAAAAATGCTAGTTTATATTTTTATGATTTAAGTCTACTTTGGTAGACTTACCAAAGACTTATCCTTTTATCTCCTCAGGCACGTAACTGCAGTCAGTTGTCAACCTGAATATAAACACAACTAAAAGTCCAGGGTCCAATATAAAAATATATTGTAATGGACTGGGTGAACTGTTCATGTTTGACTGTTGATAATGTGTTTTGTTGTCAAGAGTTCAAATGAGTTAACATGTTATTGTGTTATGAGATTTACGGTGTGCAAGCAAATGTATCACGGTTGTGATTGACAGCTATGCAGCCAGTGTCTGTAAGTGTGTGGTAGCATAGCGGCCCCTGATTGGTTGAGAGTCACCTGTGTGCCCCAAGTTAGGGATGGTGTGTGACGTTAGAGCTACACATGTATGTGTGTGAGTTACTGAAGCGGGGCTTTTGTTGTTTTGGCATTAGTTACGGCCCACAGTAACCCATGTATGGTTGCGAATAAATCTGCAGCATGAAACTGAACTAACGTTTCGTAGCCTCTTTTGCGGGACGCAACAATATATTTGCAGAATAATAGCCATTAAATGATTTCTTTCACCTGGTTAATGTGATTTCTGCTCCTGAACTTCACTGCACAGTGTCTCCATATCAGGGCTGTAAGACGTCACTTTTTTTGCTGCACATTAGACATACAGGTAAACCAGCCTCGTCAGCAGTGAAAGCAAATTAATCTGCCCATGTTGCATTAAATGTTCTATTTTCATCAGAAACTTTTCTTTTTTTGGGTTTATCCATGGTTAGCTTACCAAAGGTCGAACAGTTCAAAAAAGGTAACTTGGCTGGCAGCAGCAGGTGATGCATACAGGGTGCTGTGCATATTTTGATCGACAAAATATTAAAACACGTTTTATTTTAATCTTACAAGACCACCTCAGTCTACAAAATTAGAATTACACTGAAGAAACTAACTAAAATAGAATAAATTTAAATAGCCATTATTTATTCACTTTTTTTTTCAAAGCCACAGGGACCCATGGCAGAGGAATGAAAGAGCCCCATGCGTCTCCGGAGCCGCAGGTTGCCGACCCCTGCACTAGGAGGAGGCTATCGTAATGTAAAACATGACATTTCCTGTCACCAACAGGAGTCCCTATAATCATAACTAAATATTGCATCATAGAATAAGATTCAGGCCTGGACTACAATCAAATGTGAAATTTCAGCCTGATTCAACAATGTAACTGTAAGTTACAGGTGAATTACAGCCACTTCCTGTTTTTTTGGCAATAGACAAAAATTCGCCATGGCCACGCCCTTCAATGAAAAGTTAAAAGCCTCGCCATTTAATGTCACCCACCCACAATTTCATGAGTTTTCAAGCACCTTTAGGCTGTCTAAAAGGCTATTTATTTAGGGGAAGAATAACAAAAACGACAAAAATTAGAAAAATAATAATTATTTGAAATACAATGGGTCCTCGCACTGGCCTTTGGTGCTTGGGCCCTAAATATAGCTACACCTATTCCAATGAGGTTAAGACCACCCACTTTCAGTAGGTTGGGGTGGCTCCAGAAAGAGAACCATTTATCAACAAAACATTTTGTTTTTTAATCTACAAAACAAAATCCCTGCTCACCACAATAATGAGCCATGTGAAATGCTGTGAGAAACTGGTTCTCCAGTAACTGAAAGACAAGCCTGCCAGCCTGACTGAACCCTCACCAGCCATCTCTACTGCACATCCGAATATTGTTAGCCAACTAACACAATCGGACAGCATGGTGGTGCAGTAGCTATTACTGTTGCATTACAAGAGAGTTCTACATTCATACCCATCAACCAGCTGGGTGGAGTTTGTGTGGTCTGCACTGGTTTTCACTGGGTACTCTGGCTTACTCTCACAATCCAAAAACAGGTTGCAGGTAACGTAATGGGTGTGAATGTAAGTGTTGGTCATTGTATGTCTCTATTGGCCCTGTGATTGACTGGTGACCCCTGTGACCCTATCTAAGGATAAGTGGTATAATCTGGGCTGCCATGTCATTTTGTGTGGCCGCGAGAGTGCCACGTTTCCACCAGAAAGTACCAGAAACTTTTAGTCCCAGGAACCATTTCATGGAACTAAAACGTTGTTTTCTGCATTTTCACTGGGTGAAAACCCCAGGGAGGATTAGGTAAATTAGTGCGCTGACGCATACAAAAGTAACTGTTTTCACACGTCATTTTACGTCCATCCACTGTTCATTTTGCAATTGGTCACAGGACTTCCTCACAGACAGACCACAAGCTGTTTGGAATGGAAGTCAGGCCTCCATCACTCGAGATCCGAAGACTGGATTGCCCCAGGGATGTGTGCCCAGCCCCTTTTTTAATGCTGTACACCCACCCACCCATTAATTGCTGGATTTGAAACAATGACAAGACTGGGTGGTGCACAGCCAACTGCTCAATATCAGCAAAATCAAGTGTGGTGTCACTGAATTTAAGTAGGAAGTATGAACTTGCCCAGTTGCCCCACCAGCCTTCCATCACCAGAATAAACATGCCTTTTGAAAACACAGAAGAGTCAGACATAATTTTCTGTTTATTTTTATCTAACAAAAAGAGGCTCACAAGTATGATTTCTATTCAGATGTGGACATTTCATTTCCCTCATCCATATCTGCACAGGAGACAGGAAGAAATGGTAAGAGAAGGTTGAATGTCTGTCCTTCCCTGAGCTTCAGAACTGCCCGCTTCAGATTCCACCTGCAGGGAAGGACAAACACAGATCAGGAATGGTACATCTAGAGCACTGGCTATATTGACAATGTGACACTTTTACAGGTCATATTATATATATTTACACACACAAACACAGTGGCAAGAAAAAGTATGTGAACCAACAAACACTCATCAATGAGGTAAAGAAACAACCCAGAGTGACAGCCAAAGATTTGAAGGTGTCATTGGAACTGGCTAAGATCTGTGTTCATGAGTCTACAGTACATAAGACATTGAACAAGCAGGGTGTCTATGGCAGGACACCACGGAGGATGTTGCTGCTTACTAAAAAGAACATCACTGCATGCCTGAAGTTTGCGAAAGAACACATTGACACTATATAGCTGTATTTGCAAAGTGTTTTGTGGACTGATGAAACTAAGATTGAACTACTTCGAAAGACCACGCAGAACTACATCTGGTATAAAAAGGGCACTGCATATCATCATGAAATCATCATCCTAACTGTAAAGGATAGTGGAAGAAACATCAAGATATGTGTCTGCTTTGCTGCATCAGGGCCTAGCCAGCTTGCAATCACTGAGGCGAAGATGAATTCCCAAGTGCATCAAAAAATTCTTCAGGATAATGTGAGAATGTCTGTACGTCAGCTGAAACTCTGTGGAAATTGGGTGATGCAACAGGGCAATTACCCAAAACACCAGAGCAAGTCCACAACAGAATGGTTTCAGAAAAACAAAATCCACCTTTTGGAGTGACTAAGTCAGAGCCCAGACCTCAACCCAATAGAGATGCTATGGAATGACTTGAGGAGAGCCATACACATTAGACGTCCAAAGAATATTACAGAGCTAAAGCAGTTCTGCCAGGAAGAATGGGCTAAAATCCCTCCTGAATGATGTGTGTGTGGTCAGATCCACAGCTACCGTTAGTGCCTGGTTGAGGTTACTGCTGCCAAGGGAGGGGGGGTCAACCAGTTATTAATTCCAAGGATTCACTTACTTTTTCCACCACCATTTTGAATGTTGAATGAGTGTGTTCAATAAAGACATGAAAGATCAGAATTTTTTTGTGTTATCATTTTAGGCACATTATATTTGTCAATACCCTTGACTTGGATGAAGATCAGATCAGATTTTCACATTTTATGACAAATGAATGCAGAAAACCATGAAATTCAGAGTCACATACTTTTTCTTGCCACTGTGTGCATATATACACCGTCCCTGACCAAAGTCCTGTAATTTATCCAAGTTGTAGAAAAACAAATAACAACTTTACATGTAGTTGATCAATTGGAATCAGAAATGGCTTATACAAGAAAGGCAAAGCCCTCTAAATTATGCTTATTATACCAAAAATATGTTTTTTATCATTCATTGAGTTTTTTCATTTAATTAGGACAGAAAGGTCAGATTTTGCTTGGGCAAAAGTCTTGTCGCATACAAAAATAATGTAGAAATAAAACATATACTTTATTTTGAATACACAGAACATGCTACAATAACATCAGAACATAAAGTCATGGTGCCTTGGAAAAAAGAATTAATATCTTGTATGACTCCCATGAGCTTGGAGGACTGCATCCATACGTCTCGGCAATGACTCAAATAACTTACTGACAAAGTCTACTTTTGTTGTCCTTGCTCTGAGCTATATAAAAAACTGGAGTCAAAATCGTTTATACATAGATACATAGTCAGGCAATACAGCTAATTCTGATTCTGAAGAAAAATTAATTGTTGCCATCATTTGCACTGAACTCAGTACACAACGGAATAAACATACCTGTTGGTACTGGAGTCTCTAACTGAAGAAGTGTCAAGATAACCTCCAGTTTTTGATCCAGTCACAGGGATCCTTATCTACAACAGAAAGCAAAGTTGAATTCATACCATCACACCAGAGCTCTTCAAAAAATGGTTGTATGGGCATCATCTGAACCTCACATATCACCTCATCAACCTTATCTCATATATATATATATATATATATATATATATATATATATATATATATATATATATATATATATATATATATATATATATATATATAGACCTATATATATAGACAATATAGGCTGCAGGTCCTGATTGGGTCAGTCTCAGGGTCCTATGCAGGAAAGGATACCGGTGCTATGGAAAACATCTTGTGTAGTACCAGTACCAAAGAAGGCCACCCCATCTGGCCTCAATAACTTCAGACCAGTTGCCCTGACATCACATGGCATGAAGGTACTGGAGAGACTGTTCTGACCCACCTTAGACCACAGGTAAAACCTTAAGTTTGCTTATCAGCCTCATGTGGGTGTGGATGATGCTGTCATCTACTTGCTGTAGTGTGCACTCTCTCACCAGGATAGTAGCACGTCTAGAGTCTCCTAGATCGCCGACTATCTGTCAGGCAGGCCCCAGTTTGTGCAGCTGGGGAGCTCCCTGTCTGATGTGGTGGTCAGCAACACAGGAGCTCCACAAGGAACTGTCCTGTCTCCTTTCCTTATATTCTGTACACCTCTGACTTCAAGTACAACTTCCAGTCATGCCACCTGCAGAATGTCTCCAATGACTCTGCGATGGTGGGGTGTATTAGAAATGGGCAGGAGTCTGAGTACAGAGAACTGGTGAACAACTTTGCGGAGTGGTTCGGCAGGAATCGTCCGTTCCTACTGCTAAATGTTAACAAGACCAAGGAGATGGTGGTAGACTTTACGAGGAAAAGAACTGAAGCCGAGCCTGTAAACATCATGGGTGAGGAGGTTGGGACTGTTGAGCATTACAAGTACTTAGGTGTCCACCTGAACAGCAGATTGGACTGGAGCACTAACACTGACGCTCCATACAAGAAGGAGAGGAGCAGACTCTATTTTCTGAGGATGTGTGTGCAAGAAGATGTTGGAGATCTTCTACCAGTCTGTGGTTGCGAGCGCCATCCACTGTGCTGTGGTCTGCTGGGAGAGCGGCATCAGTGCCAGAGATGCCAGCAGGATTAACCCTCTGGAGTCCAGGGTATAATTGCCGTTTTTGACTTTTTGACTACTTTTGATTGTGCTTTTTCACCTTAAGAACTGTTTACCATGCCTTGTTTGGTATCATTTTTTTCAGCACAACCTTTTTTTCAGCTGTTTACATTTTACAACCTCACATGTGTGATTTTACAGTTATTTTTTCATTTTGACATACTGTATTAACACACTGGACCTAAAACCACACAAAAAATATAAAATCCAAATATAAAAAAGTTAGATTTTTAATGTGAAAACCACAAACATGTCTAATGAACCATTTTTATAACTTAGAATGCAAATATAAGTTGTAAAGTTTCAAAAAAGTTATGTACAAATGTAGCAAATAACAGTTATTTACAACTATTTACATTAAAATGCAGGCAATGCCTCAGGCGTTTTTTGTTCAACTATTTAGAAAACAATCAGGTGTCACAATAAGATGCCACAAATTATTTGTGCCACTCCAAAAAACAGTTCCTGTCCATTACAAGACAGAGGGGCTTTCTTCCTGCACCAAAAACGCGCCAAACGTGATGACAATATAAAAAAAAACAAAAAACGTTATATATTATTTATTACAAGTCTGTTTTAATTGGCCTTTCAACACGATTTAAAAAGTGGTATGTAGTTTGAAGTCCGCACTTTCGACACAAGTTGAAACGGAGACTCTGTGATGCTGCGTATTTTTGCTACGTCATCATAAATCGGACCTGTAATTTGGATACGCCGTCGCGTCCGTCGACTCCAGAGGGTTAACAAACTCATTCACAAGGCTGGGACTATCATTGGTCAGAACATGGAGACCTTTGAGTCAGTGAGGAGCAGGAGGTCACTGAACAAACTGCTGTCAATCATGCACAATCCATCCCACCCACTCCACGACACACTGCAAAGACAGTGGAGCTCATTTTCCAACAGACTCATTCAGTTCCGTTCCATAAAGAACACTTTAATAAATCATTCCTACCTTCTACCATTTCAATGTGCAGCTGTTCACCCCTAAGTGACAGATGAAGAGCTGTTGCATCTCTTGTACATACTTTTTATAACACACATATAATGTATATAATTATTCACTGCCATTTTGCACACTTATAATTATTCACTGCCATTTCGCCACTGTTTACATGTCCTCAGGCTCTTCCATCACACCTGACAAGTCTGTTCTTAATACATAGTAAATGAAAGGATCCCAGATCTGCTCAAAGTTATGTTGTTGTTGTTTTATTGTGTAGGTAATTCTCTCTATGGGGAGAGTTGTAGATAGCTCAGACAACCACGTCCTTACTCTTGGTCTTCAGTGTTTTTCCATGAGAGGGCTATTACTCTCTTTGTCATTATATGCTTAAATCTTAAAAATATTCATTGATTCTTTTTACTCTTCAAATTATCTGGATACAAACCT
Source organism: Scortum barcoo (assembly GCA_023238725.1). Taxonomy (NCBI): domain Eukaryota; kingdom Metazoa; phylum Chordata; class Actinopteri; order Centrarchiformes; family Terapontidae; genus Scortum; species Scortum barcoo. Next base: position 28,530,477 of record CM041533.1, on the reverse strand, counting down.
AATATAAACAGCTGTGGGACTAAGGGTACTTGAATCTGTAAAATATTTTGAATACATTGTGTCACTAGTATAGCACGTATATTATATTATATCTGTTAAGCTTTTCTGGAGTTGTATACGTTCGCATCAACCAGTTGTATTGCAGTAATTTCAGGCGGGTGTTAGTAGTTGTCGATTGTGCTTTAGTACATGCCTCCTCCCACTTTTCCATTGGGATATCTTCCTGCAGATCCCCTCTCCATGCCCTCAGCCATCCTACAGATGTTTCTGTACTTTCATCTACCAGGCATTTTTACATTTTTTAAATTAAACCCCTCCCTAAACAATTGATGTTAATTAGTTTTTCTATGTTAGACATTTCAGGGATGTATAATGTTTGATTTTGTTGTACTCTAATCAAATTTCTCAACTGTAGGTATTTTAGAAAAGTGATTACGGGGTATATTAAATTTATCAACCATTTCTTCAAATGTCATCAGCACCTTTTGTGGGTTGAAATGATCTCCTATTTTTCCCAGTCCCTTCGTAGCCCAAGATTTAAATCCCCCATCTGTTTTTCCTGGAGGGAAGGAGTCGTTTCTCCATATTGGGCTGAAGACAGAGAGAGAAGATGTTTCTCTCAGATACTTTTTAACTTGATGCCACACTACAATCATATTTTTCACTATAGGGTTTTTTGTATTCTTTTTAAGCATCTTAGTGCATGCTGAGTACAGGTATGTAGGGAAGGGCAGACTTAGCTGGAGTTCCTAGTAATAGTAATACAGTGGATTGGGACATTTACGCCCCCCTCTATCATAAGGTAAGTACAATAGTGACAGTCGTGTCCCGGGACGTCTATTATTCCACAAAAATCTAACAAACAATCTTTTTAGTTGCACTGTAAAAAAAAAACTGTAATGCTACAGATTTTTTCCTTCTTATTTTACATTTTCATTTTTTCTGTATTTTCCAAACACATGAAAGTATCAGTAAAATTACTAGAATAAAGTGTGAATTTACAGGTGTAATGTAAAATATAATGAAAAACTGATAACTGTTAATAAAAATGTTATTTCCATTTTTTTAATTTTATTTTCACATAAAAATACTTAAAATACATGTATCATAATTTCATAAATGTTATTTTTTTATTTGAGATTAAAATGTAAAATTAAAGTTTGACAATATAATTTCTAAAATTAGATAAAATTACAATTAAAAATTAAAGACGTAAGTTTTGTCATACTTTTGTAATAAAGTCATGTAACCCTATAATATAATAAAATGACATTACCAAGAACAGGACGTCCGTCCCAAAATTGATGATAAAACGAGGAGAAAACTGGTCAGGGAGGCTGCCAAGAGACCGACAGCAACATTGAAGGAGTTGCAGGAATTTCAGGCAAGTACTGGCTGTGTAGTACATGTGACAACAATCTCCCGTCTTCTTCATATGTCTGGGCTATGGGGAAGGGTGGCAAGATGGAAGCCTTATCTCTCGAAGAAAAACATCCAAGCCCGGCTTCATTTTGCAAAAAGACATTTGAAATCTCCCAAACGCATGTGGGAAAGTGTTTTGTGGTCCAATGAAACCAAGATTAAACTTTTTGGCCATAATTCCAAAAGGTATATTTGGCGCAAAAAACAACACTGCTCATCACCAAAAGAACACCATACCTACAGTGAAGCATGGTGGTGGCAGCATCATGCTTTGGGGCTGTTTTTCTTCAGCTGGAACTGGGGCCTTAGTCAGGGTGGAGGGAATTATGAACAGTTCCAAATACCAGTCAGTGTTGGCACAAAACCTTCCCACTTCTGTTAGAAAACTGAAGATGAAGAGGAACTTCATCTTTCAGCACGACAATGACCCAAAGCACACATCCAAATCAACTAAAGAATGGCTTCACCAGAATAAGATTGAGGTTTTGGAATGGCCCAGCCAGAGTCCAGACCTGAATCCGATTGAACATCTGTGGGGTGATCTGAAGAGGGCTGTGCATAGGAGATGCCCTCGCAATCTGTCAGATTTGGAGCAGTTTTGCAAAGAAGAGTGGGCAAATATTTGCCACATCAAGATGTACCATGCTGATAGACTCTTACCCAAAAAGACTGAGTGCTGTAATTAAAGCCAAAGGTGCTGCAACAAAGTGTGTGCATATTTATGCAACCAGGTTATTTTAAGTTTTTATTTTTTATTTTTCCCCTGTTAAGGTTTCAGTTTGTTTTTCAATTGTATTGTACAGGCTTATAGGTCACATTAAAGGTGGAAAAAGTTGTGAAATTATTTATCTTGGTGTTGTTTTTTTTACATCACAAAAACCTGGCATTTGAACAGAGGTGTTTGGATTTTTTTATATCCACTGTAACTCAAATCAAAATCAAATCAAATTTATTTAAAGCCCAAAATCACAAACATCATTTGCCTCTGAGGGCTTTACAATCTGTACAGTTGTGACACCCTCTGTCCCTTACACCCTTGAACCAGGGTCAGGAAAAACTTCAAAAAACCCTTTATGGGAAAAAGAAGAAACCTGAGGAAGAGCCACAGAATCAAACTAGATGCAGAGTCTTGATCATATAAGGATTTACAAACAACTACTTAAATTACAGTCTTGTTCTTGTTTTTTTAATCAAACAACATGACAGACTTGAGAGAGTTTTATTTTGAAAACTGTGCAGCAGCCAATCACAGTTTGGGAGGAGAAGTGACTCAGCAGCAGCCTGTGAGGGGGCGGGGTGACCGTTAGAAGGCGTGCTGAGCTAATGGTCGTTACTGAGGAGCTGTAGAGGACACACAGAGGAGTTTGAGACTTTTGGATGAGACCTACTGTCAAGCAATGTGAATAGGCTTCTTTTGGAAGAGCTTAAAGAGCAACTTGCAGGTTAATAATTTTTTTAGATTTAAACTTAATCTTGTTTGAAAATATGTATTTGAAAAGGTAATGCAGAATTTAACATGTTTTTTTTTATAAAAGCACAAAATTAGAGGTAAAAGTGGTCATATTCAGCATTGCCCCGAAAAACGCTCTTTTTTTCAACATCGCGTCATATTACGTCACATAAAGGGAGTCGTTGCTCGCTCTCTGCCTGAAGTTAATGAGCGGTAGTAGGTGGTAGTGAGTCTGAGCTGTTGCATTTGTTACAAAAAACGTGGTCATTTGTGGCGCTCATTTTAGACCGGAGGTTTATTTTCACAGCGATATGATGTAGTTCAGGATGGGATTTTGAAGCCCACACCCACCATATAAAACCCACCATATGAGAAGGCACAGTCTGTAAGCTAAGTTTGTTAATATGAGAACCCTTGAGTCTTATGATACATGGCTTGGTGACTTTATTTGTACAGCTAAGACATTTATAATTTATCTTAATTTGTAATGTTAATGTTGCTGTGTTATCAGGTTTTGGAGATAATGCAAGTACATCAGGGACAGATGCAGACAGTGGTTCAGTACAGCAGGTAAATATTATGAACAGTGAAAGAATAAAAATGGCTAAAATGAATACTGTCTAACACAGCAGCCCAAAGCTTATTGATAAAAACTGGACAGATAAATCATAAGAAACATGTTTTCATTAGCACTACTTAATCAAAGACCATACATTTGAATAATTGCCTCCTGAAACAGTTTGAACAAAACACATTTTAACCTTCATGATAGAAGTTATTGTAGGGCTGTTGTATTAGACTGCATTAGTTGCTTGGTGTACCTAATAAACTGGGAACAAAAGTATTTATTGTTTTTTAATATTTTCCTGTCAATGGCTATAAGTGCTTTTTAGTCACACTTCCCTGTCCCCCACAATGTACACTGCTCAAAAAAAATAAAGGGAACACTTAAACAACACAATGTAACTCCAAGTCAATCACACTTCTGTGAAATCAAACTGTCCACTTAGGAAGCAACACTGATTGACAATCAATTTCACATGCTGTTGTGCAAATGGAATAGACAACAGGTGGAAATTATAGGCAATTAGCAAGACACCCCCAATAAAGGAGTGGTTCTGCAGGTGGTGACCACAGACGCACTTCTCAGTTCCTGTGCCTGTAGTGTGTTTTTCCACTTTAATTTTGAGTGTGACTCCAAATCCAGACCTCCATGGGTTAATAAATTTGATTTCCATTGATAATTTTTGTGTGATTTTGTTGTCAGTATATTCAACTATGTAAAGAACAAAGTATTTAATAAGAATATTTCATTCATTCAGATCTAGGATGTGTTATTTTAGTGTTCCCTTTATTTTTTTTAATTTATTTTCTGTTATTTAACAGTATTTTTTGGTGCCCCAGCTGCTGGAATATTACGGTTTTTCTACAGGGTTTTTTTTTTTTTACAGTGTGGGTGAACAGGTTACTTGAAGGAGGAAGTGGGAGATTTAGAAACAAATACAATAGTCTAGGCAGTATGTTCATTTTAAGGACGTTTATTTTCTCCATTAGTGACACTGGCATGGATGTCCACCTATCCAGTGATTTTGAGATTTCTTGTATTAATGATTCATAATTACTGACTACAATACATTTAAGTCATGGGACAATTTGAATGCCCAGATATGTGAAGCAATCCACAATTTTAAACTGAGTGGCTATTTTAGCAGGACTTTTACTTTTTAATTGATTTAGGAACATTACTGATGATTTTGATTTGTTTAATTTATATCCTAATATTTTTCCAAATACATTGATGAGTTCTAATAATTCAGGAATGGATTTTTCCATATTTTTAAATAATTTATTTTATTACATAATCTGCAAATAGAACCAGACGGTGTTCCAGTTGTCCAACTGATATACCTGTTATGTTTTGGTGTGTTCTTACAGCTATTGCCAGCAGAGGGGATAACGATCTCCTTGTCTACATCCTCTTTGTATCTTAATGGTTTTGGATATATTACGATTAGTCATATACATATTATATTCTTAGTCATATTAGTCAGATTTCAGCATATGGTTCTGTTTACAATAGTTTTATCCATTTATTAAAGTTTTCTCCAAAACTAAAACGTGTAAGGATTTCAAATAAATAGGGCCATTCCACTCTGTCAAAAGCTGTTACAGTAATGCTGTATCTGATGCCCCTTTTTCCTCAATTAATATATTTACATTTTTAATATTTTTTTTCTCCTTTATTGATATTCTGCAGATCTGCAACTATGCTTTTTAACTTAGCTTTTTAATTTATTATCCTTACTGTGCTGTTGATTGTGCTGCTCTAACATGACAATTTCCCTCATGGGATCGATCTATCTATCTATCTATCTATCTATCTATCTATCTATCTATCTATCTATCTATCTATCTATCATTTCAACTATTTCACAGAAACAGTCTGATGAAAGCTCCTGTCAAACACAAAAGAACTCATTTTGATGATTTTCTTAAACACAGTACCTGTGCAGTGTGCTGATCTACATGATTGTTTCTGTCAGTCAGGTGGATGTTGTGGACCTTTAAGGGCGGGGCCCCCAGGCTTTCCATGGCAATTGGACATGCTTCCAACTTCCGAATAGCCAGTCTGTGGTAGTCTGATTCAACAAATTTCTCTAATAGTACAATTACAAAGAAAGGTGAAAAGAGAGATGAGAAAAATTAATGTTTATAAAATAACATGTCAAATTGCTAAAAACAGTTGAAATGCTTAAGTATGGTGACTGAGAGAAGTTAAACAGTTTTACTGCTTTCATCTAGTAAGATTACTAGATCTAGTAATCTATTTTAATCTAGTAAGAATACTAGATGAAAGAAGTAAAAAATCAATTAATAACTAAAACAAACACATGATAAAACTGAAACAAAGTTCAACCGTTGAAGAAGAGTTGAAGAGTAACCCCCGGTTCACATAAGCCACGTTTCCACTACAGGAACTTTCCCCAGGAACCAGGAACTTTCGCAGGAACTATGTGCATTTCCACCGCAGAAACCAGAGTGTAAATAAAGTTCTGGGGCCGTTTTTTCACCCTCAAAGAAGTCCCTGCTTAGGAGATAGTACTTTTCAAAGTAGGGAACCAGGAGCTTTGTGGGTGGGCATTACAGCTGAATGTTTCTGATTGGTTGAGTATTCCCAGCATATTATTTCAGCCCGCAGAGGACTCGGTGGACACATGGAGAGAGACGAGCTGTCAGCTGAAGGTAAATCACATAAACTTAACATGATACTAGTTAAATGCTACTACCTGATGTAATACTGTAGTTACCCTAGTCAAAAGCTAATGTTAGCTAGTGTTGCATGCTAATGCTAAGCGCTAGTGCTAATGTTGTAATGCAGTACAATGGTGGTATAAAGTGGTCATTGGCGAAATCAATCATACAAAATGATTTACCCCTGCAGTCACCAGCAGCCTTAGTGCTGCTCTGTTTTAATAGTTATTCATACGGTACACGTCACAACACAAAACTCACAATATGCTGTTGCTGGTTAGGAACACATGTGCTGCAACCTCATACTGTGCTTGTATATTTATTTACTGTAATGTGTTTGGGGTTTATTTTTCAATTTAGACAGAGGAAAACAGATTCTGGGACTTGTTGATCGCGCAGAGGGACATAACAGCTCCAACCAAGCCATCCTGCGGGAATAACAGCGGGATCAGTATATACAGCTTCTGCTGGAGAGGACTGGACTACAGACTGCACCTTACCCCTGTAGTTTTTTATACCTATATATTTTGCACGTTGTATTTTTGAGCAATAAATAGTTGTTGATGGAAACAAATGTGTGTTTGTATTGTGACTGTTCTTGTTTATCATATTCTTCTATTTACAATGATCTGAGGGGGAGTGGCTTTATATTTTACCATTATACAGCAGTAAGCGCAGTATATAAACCAGGTGAGAATGCATACCTTGAAATAATCAGTGGTCCTTATGCTGAATTACAGCTGAGTGTAAACGTTTGTCAGGTAGTCATGCAAAAATGACATGTGAAAACAGCTGTCGCTTTGTCATGCGTCACCGCACTAATTTGCCTAATCCCCCCAGGTCTTTTCACAAAGGTAGACAACAAACAAACAGTCCCAAGAACCTTTTTAGTTCCTTGAAAATGGTTCCTGGGACTAAAAGTTCCTGGTACTTCTGGTAGAAATGGGGCTATACACAGACGCTGACACTATATGTACAACCTTGAAATAGCAGCCTGCCACCTCCCTAACACAATTCAAGTCTACCAGCACATGACAAATCATTATGCTAGTCTAAACACAGGAGTCTGACTCTAATTTAATCAATAACGCTGTCCACATAGGCTGTATAATTGCTTGTGTATATACATGTGTAACTGTTGTGCAAAAAATGGGTGTTTTTCTATGTGTATCATGTGCATTGCTGTACAGACTCTCACTGAAAACAGCAAGTGTGGCTCCATTGTCAGTTTAAGTGTTATCACTGAAACCAGCTGTGGAAGCACTGTAGATAGTATGTACTGGTAAGTCAACCACTTTAAAGAGCTTATATGTCAGTTCAATTGTATAATTCAAGATTTAAATTGTAAATAGAAAAAAACATGTCAGATATAGCATATAACTACAACGCACAACTTCTACAACACAAGCATATACACACACAACTTCTTTGTACTCACTTTGCATCAGATAGTACATGGTGCCAGTCCCTCCACCAGTCAGCACGGTAGTGAAGATAGTGAGCTGCTGGAGTTGACTGGTGGAAACTCTCATCTCTGCCTTCTTCCCTGTAAGGCTGCACAGACAGACACTGGTCTCGTAAGTTTACTGGAAAAAATGTATTCACAAAACACTTATGTTAATTTATTGACAGGAAACTTTGAGTTATTTGTAATTAAAGTACTCACAAATAGAGAAATAAATTCTTTATCAGTGGACAGTGAGTTGTTATAGATTTTGCATTTGGGATATTAAACAAACAAGTAAAAAAATAAAGAAGTAGCTGAAAATATGTATTTTGCTGTGGTTGAAGATCTGGCCTTGGCCTAGTAGTAGTCACGTCCAGGGATATACTGGGACAAAAATTCCCAGGGACCTCCACCTTCCTCTCCACTGCCCCCCCACAGCCCCTCCCTCTCCCACAGAGGACAGTAATGTCCTCATGCGAGTGCGTGTGAGCGACCAGCCAGTTGAACAGCACAACGATGGCCTAAAAATGGAGCCATGCAGAGGAGAGACGAGGCCCAGACATCAGACAAGGGAAGCTGCAGAAGATGGTCCACTGGGCTAAACACTGGAGGACCTTGGCACTGAGGACATCTGTAAATAGTCTGAGAGCTGTGCAGTACTGTATGTAGATTTTTTTATATACCTTCAAAAATGTGTATTTTAACACATTCATGTAATGTAATTATTTATTATCCAATAAAGTTTCCTACAGAGATTTGTTTCTAGTTGCATATGTGTAAAAACTAATACACCACTTTGCTATATAAGCTTATAAAATTATATAAGCTATAAGGTATTATATACATATGAAAGACACTGTTCATCCACAGTTGAGTACAAGTCAGTAAGGCTGCATACACTGGTCAACAGTGGTCATTACCTGTCCAGCAGAAATCATCAGTGTGAATCTTTTAGCTCTCTCCTCCTCTCAAAGGCTCTGGTGTTTATTTTTGTTTTATGTCAGGCTTAGTCCCATGCTTCTTCTTTGAGCTTCTTTTCTTCTCTGGTCATCTTCTGTTTCTTCTCTCTCAGTATCAGCAGTAGTTATCAGAGGAGGGATGCTCAGTTTTCTCTCTGCTGCTCCTTGTTGTGGAAACAAACAAATTCGTGAACCTACAGCAACTGGAAGAGTTTGAGCTTCACTGTGAAAGCGCTCATGCACTGACTGGGAGTCCGCAGCATGTTCATGAACTGCTCTGATTATTTGTTGTTTTTATCCTGGTGCAGTGGATTTTTTCAAATGGTGTTAGAGGCAGAAGGCGGGACCACAGGAGGCTGATTATTATCACAGCTGACCTGTCTCATATCCTACTGTCAGGACATAGTGACAATTTTAGTGAATAGGACTAAAAGCAGTATTTAAAAAAGTTATCTACTGTATCTTTAAGGCCAGTATTAATAGGCATCTTGTCTCTACATGCCAAAAGCCTTTGTTGGAGCTTTATTTGTAGGTACTTTATTGTAGCTGTTTTATTGCATGATCTATTAGTATCTAGCTTCTCTACAGTCAGTTTACTTTTAACCAAGCTAGCCAATACTGCTAACACAATATTCTAAGTGTCACTGAGTGACTGAGTGATGAAATAACGTGATTGATTAGCTGAGCGTTGGGGTTTCCTCATTAACTACTGCTCTTTCAAAATCCAAAGAACAGTTGTGTTTCGACCCAAAGTACTCAGAACCTTTTAGTCCCAGAAATCTTTCCTAAAGATCTAAAAAGATTCCTGCAGCCCATAGTTATCGGTGTTGTCACAGATAACCACTCGACGTGGTTAAACGTGGTTAAAGTCTCCGGCCATGATCACAGCCGCCTGATGGATTGTTGTTCATCTGCAGACTGATCATGCAGTACAGCTCCTCCAGTGCTAATTTAGCATTAGCTCAGCGGTGATATGTAGACGGCTCCGCCTCTGTGTTTCTCTGAGGCTGCAGTCCTGTTCCCCCGGAGAAGAGAGCTCCCCGCTAGCTCCACTGCCGCGCCTGGGATCTTGTTATCCAGCTAGGTCTCAGTAACGATCGCCACACAGCTGTTGATCTTTGCAGAGATGATCCTCAGCTTCATCTCTGTCCATTTTGTTGACGAGTGACCTGGCATTTGTGAGGAAGAGACTGGAAAGAGCTGGTCTGTATGGTTTAGCTTGTGGCCTAGCACGCAGGCCGCCTCCTCTTGTCCCGGGCTTTTGTTTACGATGCGTCTCCTCCGTCTCCGTCTCCTTGGCAACAGAGGGGGGATCATGAAAGCCTCAGTGGTCCGCTGAATCTCCAGCGGTACAAAATCCAGCCACGAAAACGCTCGCAGGTGCGCACTCTCCCCAATCTCCAACAGTCCAGCCCCACTGCACACACAAGTGTCCGCTGCTGCAGGTGGCGACCGAAAGATCACCAAAAACACAAACAAAAAAACAAAAGCTGGGAGCACCAAGCCCCCTAAGTGGCAAAGAATGTCTGGGAGCACAGATGAACTGATGATCGATGGGACCCAAGGTTAACCCAAGGGTGGATTGTCATGATCATGATGAACGACGCAATGCTTACTAGAATACTAGAATGCTTAGAAATGTACAACATCAACAGGACACCAAGAACCTTTATCAAGAACTCAGCTGGGCTGTGGAGGACAACTCTCATTTGTGCTACCATGAAGTGTGGCTTATACCAAGGTGATGCACTATCCCTGCTGCTGTTCTCCAAAAGCCTGAACCTCCTCAGCTAGATCATGTTAAGGAGTGGCTACAGATACCAGTTCCAAAGTGGAGCAACCATCGCTCCCCTCCTGTACATGGATAACATTTAGATGTATGCCAGGAATGAGCAAGACATTGTCATGTCATTCGGAGTAGAAAGGTGTGGTTGGATGGTATCACAGATAGGGAAGATGATCAGAACTGAAGGCAGCACTGCAAATGCTCTAAACAGCTACAAATACTTTGGGATCCTGCAGGAAAATGGGAACCATGAGGAGGCCACAAGGAAGTCAGCCACAGCCAAATACCTATACAGAGTAAGGCAGGAAAAGTCGGCTGAGTGGAAAGAACAAGGTCAGGGCCATCAACACGTTCACCCTGCCGGTCATCAGATCAATCAAAGTCAAAATCAAGGTTCAAGTCTGGTTTATTGTCAATTCTGCAGCATGTACAGGACAAACAGAAGAATTGAAATCACGGTTCTCTCAAACCTAGGTGCATGAAATACAAAAAAATATAAGCCAATAAACAAAATAAACAAAACAAGTACAATCAAACTAGAAGAATAAATAAGACATGATGATAAATAGACAAGGCAAATTACAGTCAGTGCAAATATATGTATATGGTTATAGTGCAAAAAGAAGATTTGATGCACGCGCCGCCATCTTGAACAGATAGAAGATACCCTGCTAGTATAATAAGCTGGTCAAAGGAGGAGGTCGAGGTCACTGATATCAAGACAAGGAAACTCGCACTGAGACTGTACACTAAGTGGAGCAAGGGGGGCCAGGTACTGGTGACTGGAATGCATCAGGAAGTTGGCCCCCAAAGAGTAGGCACTTAGTACAAAAAAAGGCAAACACCAGAGAGGAACCTGGGTTCAGGCTGTGCAAAAATGCTCCTGAGACAGTCCAGCACATAACTGCAGGGTGTAAGATGCAGGCAGGAACAGCATACATGGGGCACCATAACCAGGTGATTAGCATAGCATCATAACCACCATAGCATAGTGTACTACATTGAAACTGAGAGCTCCTTCAAGGGTACTGAGTAATACAAAGGGCTACTTGTTTGATACAAACTTCCTGAGCAACAAAGTTGCACAGTTTACTTTTAATGTTATTATTATTATTATTATTAGTAGTAGTAGTAGTGGTAGTATTATTATTATTATTAATAATAATAATAATAATAACAATAAACTAAAAATTCATATATATGTGAAGAGACCATCTGAGAAGACCTGTAGCATATTTGCATCACGTCCGCTAAAAATAAAAATTGCTTTCCTTTCTCACACATTATGAAGTCTCCTTACATTAAGAGAACATAAATGTAGTGCAGATTTAAAGTGACTCATACTTTAGGAAAACTTGAACAAAGGATTAGCTGATGTTTGAAGAAAAGTAAATTTATTTCTACAGTAGAAAACAATTAAATGAGTACTTCCAAAAAGTAACATCAACTGTGAATAACAGCTCACATAATTGTCCATTTTAAAGCATTTAGTATTATCAAATGTCAGTTACTATTGTTACTAATTTGACAGAACACATTTCTGAATCCAGTGTCTTAACAGGTCAACTTTTTTTGCTTCAATGTTAGCTTCTGGACCACAAAAATGAGCATATTTTCCTTGCTTTCTAGCTGTTTCCACAAGTGGCCAGAGCTTGTCTCTTTACATTTTGTCAGTGTGTCAATCCTTGTTTCACTAGTAGTTTCCTCTCTTCTAGGATCCCACTATCATGAGAGATCTCTTTGATTAATTCATTTTTTACAGCACTCATACTCACTGGGTACTCAAACTATGTGCACCATGTTAATGAGACAGCCCATCTTTTTCTTATCTTCAGGTTATGAGCAATGCCAGAAGTTTGATGATGTCTCTCTAATTCCATACACATGCAGGTTCCAATGTCTGTTGTGTTGTTGGGCATTTTCACCATTTCTTTGGTTCTGGGCTCTTACCATGTAACACGTAATAGTATTCACGTAATGAGTGACTGTTCTTTGACTCTCTTTTTGGCATGTTGATCCTGGCATTTAGCTAATATAAAGCTAACAAAGCTAAAATGTTCGACCGATGGTTTAATTCTTCAAACAGGTGTTAGGCACTATTCTGTTTATTCACATGTGCTTCTTTTGCTAAATGTAGGCACAGTGATTGTAATATTTGGTTTAGTTGTCCTTTTTTGACATGGAATATTTTATAGTTTTGGAGATAATCACATTTTAACTCTGTAAGTCACCCTCTTAAATCAATCCCCAGTCAGAGTTGGGGCTGCTGAGAAAAAAATCTATGGAACAATATCATAATAAATTCAGTGCAATATTCATCGTTTCTGTGTTAATCTGAATGGTCGATAACATTTTACACTAGTTTTAGAATCTATTGTTGACTGAGAGAGAGACACACCATACAGGGAGCAATAGAACATGCTTTTCTGTGTGACTGTGTTGTGCCATATCACAAACAACCTTGTTTATAGACTGCTTACTCTAAAATGCAACTCAAAAATAATTTGCCTCTATTGATTTGTTTAGTAAACTTTTTGAACATGAAGCTGAGGATATATAGCACAAGATATTTCTAATTTTATAATGCCAATATAATGATTTATACACATGGCACAGACTGTAAAGGTTAATATCCATAAACACTAAATCTCCTCAGGAATCAACAAAAAATCACAGGCTACGTTTTGGAAATGCATCCACGGTTAGTCTCTCTACTGTCATCAAATCATGGTTACTAAAGAAGCTGTTTTGACGACCGTGGCCACTTGACGGCGCTGTAAGACAAGAACGTGTCCAAAGAGTAGTGGAACAAGAGAGAACAAGAGTTTCCTCATTACTAGTGTCCATCGTCAATCACAGGATCACTGTCTAAACCCCCACAGTTAAAGACGAAAAATTATTATACTCAGTTCAGGAAACAGCACATCGTGGGGAAGACTATGCATGGGCAGTAAGCCCCTGAGCCTCAGCTACGTTTATAACAGACTGCAGTCCGTCTGTTATCACTGACCCTGCTAATTATCTCTGATTAACAGTAATTTTCTTATAAATTATTTTACAGATGTCTTAAAATCTAGGCAACGTTGTTTTTATTTAAATTATGTTCTACAAACTTTCTCTTTGTATCTGCTCCTCAAGGTAGGCTATGCAAGTGCACGCTGCAGATTAGACCACGCGTGCACAAAGTGTAGAATCAGTTCAAAATAAAACATCAGACAAACAAAAATAAGACTTGTCTTTTGGTTTGGTTTTGTTCGTTAGCTCTTGAAAACAAAACCAAGAAAACACACGGTCACTTTCCTTAATAATGAGAAAAAAAAACCCACACACCTCAGACCCGTTTTTGGTTTCCCAGATCGAATGGAATAATTGAATGATCGGATCTGTGTCCAAGGCTAACATTTTCAACACTGTATTCTGTTGATCTCTTAAAGCAAAACATCAAAACACTCACCTTGTTTTACGATGACAGGACGACTCATTTACATCCGTAAACGTCACTCAGAATGTCGCCAATCGAATGTCGGTGCGCTACATCATGACTATGGCGTGTGCCATTTCTATTTGGCCAGGCGGCGTCTGTACTGTTACACTGGGGTCATATGACGCATTTTTATATTGGCAATGTGTTGTATCGCGTATACGGGGACAATTAATGACTTACTGGGTCCGTGTACGTTCAGGCAATTCGTTTTTCGTTTTAAACCAAAATCGAAAAACGGACGGAAGTACCATCGTTTTTTCATTTACAACCAAAAACGGAAAAACGGAAAAACCGAGCCGATTTTCCTTTCCTATTTCCACAATCCAAAAATGAAAAACGAGAAAACAAAACCAAATTAAAAAAACGCTCCGTTTTTTGGATTTTGGCAATAATTCCTTTTCTTATTTTTCCTTCAGAATTGAAAGACGCGAAGACAGGTAGACAGGTGACCCGGAAGTCAGAATAAATATGTCAAAATAAAAGTCCAGGATAAACGTGTAACAGTATGCAAGCACATTGTATACGAGGATAATGTTAAAATATACAGATATGAATAACTGCATTGACCCATACAAAACTACATACAAAATTACATACAAAACTACACCTATACGTTCTTTCGAGCAGACAGTGACCCGGAAGTTAAAAAATTCAAAATAAAATCCTAGAGGATGACGCGTAACCAGGGTTACGACAGATTGTTTACCGTTTCAGTAATCACAGTGCCGCCATATTACATGGCTGATGAGTAAATAAAATACTCAGATTTTCTCGAGAAGTGTTTACACGATCGACATCACACCAAGTGCAAACAGGTTACGTCCCTTATAGTTAGATTAAATGTTGTCTCAGGGACCCACACCTGAGTATATTTAGGTATTCCATACCTGTCTACCAGTTTTCATAACATAACCTCACTATTGTTACGTAATATTCTCCATATAGTGTTGAAACTTTTACTGAAAAAAGTGAATAACTGTCAGCAGGGTTGAAAGTATTTTCAGTCTAAATTTTACGTTTTTTCACTATCGCGAAATTATGCGGTTTCATGATTTTTTAGAAAAAGAATACAGTGTAATTTTTTTTCGTTTACAGTATTCTGTGGTTAACTGACCTGTTTATGTTTTACAGCATCTTACAATTTTTTTTTTTTTAATCTCCTCTGAATATCATCTCTAACTATCTGCTTATATAGGTTAGCTGTTTCATAATCCTGTGACAAAACATATGGTTCACATTAAGAAGGGCTATAGGTTTTCAGACAGAGAGGTGCCCAACCTGAGACCCTCACTAAACATAACAAACCCAGGACAGTCAATCAACATATGGAATTTCAGATACTGCAATTGTAATAAAATTGATGAAATGATGATAATGGCATAAGAGTATATAATAATAATTATAATATTGATGCATGACGACAGCTTTGGGGACCTGCAGTTTCGGTTGACGGGATTGGACGGAGGTCATAGACTTCCTCCAGCCTGTCATCAGGGCATAGATAATCAGCTAAGCTGGTGCTTGGAGATTCATTTTCCATTCAGTCTATGAAGTTATGGTTACTTGAGCTGGTTCAATGAATTTGTTTATTTAGAAATGAAAAGTTTTGTTATTTCTTTTCAAACTGGTTGTGGTCTCTCCTTTATGTTGTTATCAACATGAGCCTGGCACTGATAGCAGTAACTATAACTGCTACACACATTTTGAATCTGTCATCACTGTGTCAGAGTGTTTATGAATAAAGTGACTGTGTTTTTGGTTATTACCAGGATTCCTACGGGAAAGCCAGGGAATTCAAGTATTGATTTAATCAGGATTTATTCTAGTGTGTAGTAAATTATTAAATGGACTTTTTTTAATGTTCAGCAATACTGAAATGATGAATATTCATATTACACAGAGATAGAAACACAGAAACAGGTCTTAATTCCATTACACTGATGCTCCTGATGCTCAGTATCAGGCCCTGTTGTGGAAACTGTTGCGAGAGCTTCCTTTGTACATTGGAGTGTATGTATGGTATAATGTAATAATGTATAATAATATAATCTTTGAAAGTCCCACGTGGAATAAGGACTCCAGTCCACTCTGCCATGTTGGGAACAGCAGTTGCGTAAGGAAATAGAATATTAGAAGCTGCCCTATGTTGTACTGATGAAACTCCTTCTGTTGACTCTACCATTTACATTTATTATTGGAAAAAACAGCACAAAAAGCCTTCCCACTGGAAAATCGGAATGAAAATGCTGAATACGCTTTGGCAGATTGACTCGTCCACCATGTAATATGGCGGCTTAGTAAAGATAAATTCCAGTCGTTCAACATAACTTAGCCAACAAGGAGTAATAGCTATGAAAAGTTTACAGCACTGTGATTACTGAAACGGTAAACAATCTGTCGTAACCCTGGTTACTCGTCATCCTCCAGGATTTTATTTTGAATTTTCTTAATTTCCGGGTCACTGTCTGCTCAAAAGAACATATAGATGTAGTTTTGTATGGGTCAACGCAGTTATTTATATGTGTATATTTTAACATTATCCACGTATACAATGTGCTTGCATAATATTACACGTTTATCCTGGCTTTTATTTTGACATATTTATTCTGACTTCCGGGTCACCTGTATACCTGTCTTCAGCTTTCAGTTCTGAAGGAAAAATAAGAAAAAAAGGAATTGCCAAAATCCGAAAAACGGAGCGTTTTTTTAATTTGGTTTTCTCGTTTTTCATTTTTGGTTTGTGGAAATAGGAAAGGAAAATCGACTCGGTTTTTCCGTTTATGGTTGTAAATGAAAAAACGGAAAAACGATGGTACTTCTCCGTTTTTTCGATTTTGGTTTAAAACGAAAAACGAATTGCCTGAACGTACACGGACCTTACAGAAGCAGAAAAAGATAATAAAAAGATTATACACAATATACATATGAGGCTGGAAGTCTTTCTTCGGTAAAATGCCAAAACTTCTACCAGCATAATTAAATTCTCAGCATCAAGCCCTTTGTTACGTGGCAGTAGATAGAAAAAAGTATCGTTGCAGTTTAGAATAACTTTCTAAAACTGTCAAAAGTTTACATTTTAGGACAGTTATCAGTTATCTGTTATCAATTTAAAACTTTTTCTGTTTCATGGTTTTCTATTAGAATCCTGTGTGAAGACTGATGTATCAGAGGAGATATTGCCACGTTTGTGTGAGGGCTGGTCAGGGACTCTTATACTGGAGGGAGTAACTAGGAAGATTCTTCTTTTTTCACAATCTTCATATTAATTCTATATTATTATGCTATATTCCATCTTAAATATATCTTAAATATCTTAATAAGAAAATAATATTAAAAATAATAACTTAGCTATTTAACAGGACTAGGTCAAAGCCTAAGTATAATCAGTGGTCCTGTCTATAATGTGAATTTCTGGATATTAAAATTCATCAGAAATTTTCTGTAGTGGTCCCAGTAATATTTGTTCCTAAAGTGTACTGAAAAAATGTTATAAATACAGTTGCAAGAACAAAACTTTTTTTCTAATTCAAAATTCAAATGACTTTTTCCAGTGAATTATAACTATTCAAATGATCTGTTAAATCTCCTCTTCCATTTGTTTCAATCCAGGGATGTCTCTAGTTTTTATGACTCACTCTGTGTTGAGTGTTTTGTGACAGTTGTGTTACTAGAGTGTAAACTGTTCCTCACTCTCTGCACAACTGATGTCTTGTTTCTCTCCAGCTCTGCCCTGTGCTGGACTACTACCCTCATTAACCATTGTCTCTGCTTGTCATGTCTCTCAGGTTTTGTCTTGTTCGTGAGTTTCATTCCCTCATGGTGAATATCAGGTATTGTGCCATCTCTGTGCCAACTGTGCCCATATACTGTGATGCACTGACAGAGTGACTGGGTATTGTTTCACACCAAGTGGGTGTGTGTTTGTCATGGTGAGTACCACAGAGATACAGTGGATATAAAAAGTCTACACACCCCTGTTCAAATGCCAGGTTTTTGTGATGTAAAAAAATGACACCAAGATAAATAATTTCACAACTTTTTCCACCTTTAATGATGCTGCATAAATATGCACTGCACAGGTTGCAATATGCACATCCTTAAACTTTGTTGTAGCACCTTTGGCTTTAATTACAGCACTCAGTCTTTTTGGGTAAGAGTCTATCAGCGTGGCACATCTTGATGTGGCAATATTTGCCCACTCTTCTTTGCAAAACTGCTCCAAATCTGACAGATTGCGAGGGCATCTCCTATGCACAGCCCTCTTCAGATCACCTCCACAGATGTTCAATCAGATTCAGGTCTGGACTCTGGCTGGGCCATTCCAAAACCTCAATCTTATTCTGGTGAAGCCATTCTTTAGTTGATTTGGATGTGTGCTTTGGGTCATTGTCGTGCTGAAAGATGAAGTTCCTCTTCATCTTCAGTTTTCTAACAGAAGTGGGAAGGTTTTGTTCCAGCACTGACTGGTATTTGGAACTCTTCATAATTCCCTCCACCCTGACTAAGGCCCCAGTTCCAGCTGAAGAAAAACAGCCCCAAAGCATGATGCTGCCACCACTATGCTTCACTGTAGGTATGGTGTTCTTTTGGTGATGAGCAGTGTTGTTTTTGCGCCAAATATACCTTTTGGAATTATGGCCAAAAAGTTGAACCTTGGTTTCATTGGACCACAACAAAACATTTTCCCACATGCGTTTGGGAGATTTCAAATGTCTTTTTGCAAAATGAAGCCAGGGCTTGGATGTTTTTCTTCAAGAGAAATAAGGCTTCCATCTTGCCACCCTTCCCCATAGCCCAGACATATGAAGAAGACAGGAAATTGTTGTCACATGTACTACACACACTACACATGTGCTACACAGCCAGTACTTGCCAGAAATTCCTGCAACTCCTTCAATGTTGCTGTCGGCCTCTTGGCAGCCTCCCTGACCAGTTTTCTCCTCGTTTTATCATCAATTTTGGACGGACGTCCTGTTCTTGGTAATGTCACTGTTGCCAGCTGCCATATTTTCTCCACTTGATGATGACTGTCTTCACTGTGTTCCATGGTATATTTAATTCCTTGGAAATTCTTTTGTACCCTTCTCCTGATTGATATCTTTGAACAATGTGAGATCCCTCTGATGCTTTGGAAGCTCTCTGTGGACAATGGCTTGTGCTGGAAGATGTGGCTACAAAAATGTGAAGAAAAGCCTACTAGAACAGCTGAACTTTATTTGGGGTTAATCAGAGGCACTTTAAATGGTGACTTTGGTGACAGGTGTGTGCTTGACTCCCATTTAACATGAGTTTGAATGTAATTGGTTAAATCTGAACACAGCCATACCCCCAGTTATAAGAGGGTGTGCACACTTGTGCAACCTCATTATCTCAGTTGTTTATTTTTACTTTACCTCCCTAAAAGATTTCAGTTTGTTTTTCAATTGCATTGTACAGGTTATGGGTCACATTAAAGGTGGCAAAAGTTTTTTCTTTTTTTTACATCACAAAAACCTGGCATTTGAACAGGGGTGTGTAGACTTTTTAATATCCACTGTATATCTTATATTTTACAGTAATTTCTGATTTAGTCAGTTTTAAAAATGAAAGTTAGAAAGAAGTGAGCCTGACTTTTGTTGCCCATTATCTGCTTGAGGCTCCAGGTTACAATAGCCATAATTATTAAACTGTCAGCAGTTGAGTTGCAATGTAAACACCAAGTGCATGAAATAAAAAAGAAAAAAAAGACAATAACTCTGGTTCTGCTGCATTGATTTAAATACCTTTATTTAACCTGTCCATCGTGAGACTGGCAATGTTACAGGAGTGTAATGCTTATTAAAGAAGTCTTTTAACATTAAATGGTGATACTTGCAGAATAACTTTATAGGAACAGCAAAAACTGATTTTCAACCAGTTAAAATGTATAATAACATATCTACAATAGAGTAAAAAGATAATTTCCAAATAGTAAAAGAAAGGCTAAGGGTTCAAATTAGTGTAAAGGAGTAGCTATTTGTTGTGTTTGTAATGATGAAGAAACTATAATGGAACTATGTGGTGTACATAAAAAAATCTCAAGTAATGTCAAATTGTTTCTGTTGCCAGAGAGGAGAGGAGAGAGAAGAAAAGTAGTTAATGTGTGATGAGGTCTAAGTGAGTTTTGTCATAAAATACAACTGAGGTTAAAGTTTGTGGAGAGAGTTGTGTTTGGGGAGAGTGCGCACCTGCGAGCGTTTCCATAGCTGGATTTTATACCACCAGAGATTCAGGCTTTCACGATCCCTCTGTTGCCAAGGAGACGGAGGAGACGCATCGTAAACAAAATCGGGGCAGGATGGGCGGCCTGCATGTGCTAGGCTACAAGCTAACTAACCCATACAGACTTCCCAGTCTCTTCCTCACAAACGCCAGGTCACTCGTCAACAAAATGGACAAGATGAAGCTGAGGATCATCTCTGCAAAGATCGAAGCTGTGATCGTTACTGAGACATGGCTGGATAACAACATCCCAGACGCTGGCAGTGGAGCTAGCGGGGCGCTCTCTTCTCCGGGCGGACAGATAGGACTGCAGCCTCAGAGAAACACAGAGGTGGAGGTTTGGCTCTGTACATTCATAATGCCTGGTGTACAGCCACGAACATCATCGGAACATACTGTTCTCCTGATCTGGAATATCTGGCAGTGAAATGCAGGCCATTTAAGATGGGTAGAGAGCTCTGTTCTATCCTGATTGTAGCCATCTACATACCACCACGAGCTAATGCTAAATTAGCACTAGGAGGAGCTGTACTGCATGGTCAGTCTGCAGATGAACAATAATCCAGAGGCGGCTGTGACCATGGCCAGAGACTTTAACCATCCATGTCGAAGTTAAAGTCAGTTTTCCCTAAATTCCATCGTTACATAAACTTTCCAACGAGGGACAATAATACCTTGGATCAAGTTTACTGTAACATCCCTGGAGCATACAAGGCTGTTGCAGCTCCACACCTGGGCATGTCAGACCACATCTCTGTGAATCTGATCCCTGCCTACAAACCTCTGATCTGCAGGACAAGACCAACCACCAGAACTATACAGATTTGGACTGAGGAGGCGTCTTCAGCATTACAGGACTGCTTTGAGTGCACTGACTGGGAAGTGTTCAAGGAGGGCACAGATCTGGATGGATACACGTCATTGGTTCTGTCCTACCTACCTATCATCTGTACTGATGCTGTTCTACCCACAAAAACCATGAAGGTTTTCCCAAATTAAAAACCATGGCTGGACAGCACAGTGAAGCCCCTACTCAAAGCCTGTGACGCTACCTACAGGTCAGGTGACAAGCTGGCCTAGAGCACGTAGCATTGCCCGAAAAGAACTGAAAAAAGGCATTAAGCTAGCAAAAAGCAGGTATAAATGGCGCATTGAGGAGCATTTTGAAAACAACAACCCACATAGTATGTGGAGAGGCATCAAGACAATGACGGACTATAAGCGCAGTGATCAGCTGATCAGCTGCTGTTAGCCACGATTCCACTCTCCCCGACACACCTGAACACATTCTACGCTCCGCTTTGACACACCTGACAGCAGAGAGAGTGTTCACCTTCCCTTCCCTGGCTGGAAGAACAGCATCAGCTTCTAGTCTTGTAGCTGCACACCAAGTGAGCTCTTCCATGAAAAGAATCAACATCAGGAAAGCTGAAGGACCAGATAAGGTGTCTGGTCGCACTCTAAAATTGTGTGCAGACCAACTGGCAGGAGTTTTTCTGGACATTTTCAACCTGTCCCTGCAACTTGCTACAGTTCCTGTCAGCCTCAAAACCTCCATCATTGTGCCTGTGCCTAAAAAATTCTGCTGTCACCTGCCTAAATGACTACCGCCCTGTCGGTCTAACTCCGGTCATCATGAAGTGCTTTGAGAGGATTGTCCTAAAGCACATCAAAGACATCATCCCTGCTGGTCTTGGATCAATATCAGTTTGCATACAGGGAGAACAGGTCGACAGAGGATGCAGTCTCCATTGCACTTCACACAGCCCTGACCCATCTGCAGCTTCCTAACACCTACATGAGGATGCTATTTGTGGACTTCAGTTCAGCCTTCAACACAGTGATCCCGGACAAGCTGATACTGAAGCTCCACAACCTGGGACTGCCCTCATCACTGTGCCATTGGATCAGAGACTTCCTCACCAACAGGGCCTCAGGTGGTGAGAATCGGGGACAACACATCCTCTACACTGGTCCTGAGCACAGGCACACCACAGGGCTGCGTGCTCAGCCCAGCCCTCTTCACTCTCTTCACCAGTGACTGTTCTGCCATCCACTCCACAAACATCATCGTTAAAGTTTGCAGACGACACCACCATAGTGGGCCTCATATCGGACAATGAATGAGACCCACTACAGAGAGGAGATCCAGCACCTTACTCAGTGGTGCTCAAACAACAACCTTGTTCTGATCACCAGCAAGACCAAGGAGGTCATAGTGGACTACAGGAGGTCCAGGAGGACTTCTCCTCATCCACGGAGAAGAGCAGTTGAGCGTGTCAACAATATCAAGTTCCTGGGCATCCACATCACATCTGACCTGACCTGGTCCATGAACGCAGCTCACCTGGTAAAAAAGGCTCAACAAAGACCCACAATAGAAAGCATCCTCTGCCTTAGTGCAACAGTGTGTTATGGCAGCCGCACTGCACAAGACCAAAAAGACATAGCCCGGGTGGTGAAAACAGCACAGATGGGATTGTGGGAAGTCCTCTTCCAGACCTGGACTCAATATATACGCTGGCCAGATGCAGAAGAAGGCCCGACATATTGCCGCTGATCCTACCCACCCATGCACAAGGGAATGGATTGGACTGTTTGTACCGCTTCCATCTGGAAAGCGGTATACAAAGACATAAAAACAACTACCAGACTGAAAAACTGCTTTTTCCCCAGAGCTGTACAATGCATTTCCCCCTAATGAGAACTTGAGACATGCACTTGACTACACTTGACCTGACCCACCCCTTACTGTGCATTGCTGCTGCAACTTTGGATATTTGTGTACATATTACATATTTTTACTATTACTATTACTATTTTTTTTAACTATATTTATGTTTAAAGCTGGATGTCACCAATATTAACCCTCCTGTTTTGTTCGTTTCTCAGGAACAGCAATGATGTTCCTAGGTCAGTTTGTTTAATTATCTAAAAGTGACAAAAAACAAAAAATCCCTATAAAGATTGTTTATATTAGCTCCAATACTAACCATTTCAATCAATATTTAGTTCAATGGTTTTCTTTACCTCTCAAAGATCATTGCTTCAATGAGGATAATTCAGTCGTTTTTCATAAAAAAAAAAATGCATGTTAAAACTTTTTTTAATGTACACTGGAAAGACCCACATATAAAATACAATCGTTTTACATGGCATTGATTTGTTTTAAAATTTTATTTTACATTTTTATTTTTTTTAGTTTTATGGAGTGATGTTGAAAAATTAATATGAGACAATTCTTTTGTTCAGGGTCAAATTGGCAACATAACAGAAGGGTTAATTTCGTCATGTGAAAACATGATGACAATAAATGATTCTTGATTCTTGTATTTCCAGTTAAAATTACAAAATTCTCCCCATGTTATTCTGAGCTGCAATGATGGAATAAGGATGTAAAAGACACTAAGGAATCCTGTCGGATAATAAATAAACTAAACAGAAACCGGAGTGGACATATGGAAAGTGAACTCTCGCTGAACCTTTGGTACTTTTCACTTCTGTATTTCATATATGTGAAAACTTGTTAGAACCTATTTCATTGGGGAGTAAAAGCATAAATGGCAGTGGGCATTTTCAAAACTTCAAACAACATGACAATTGGAAAGGATATGGCGCTCCACCAAAGAGGAGGACTCTCGCCTAGCCTGGAAAAAGAGTCTCAAAACATATAGGAAAGCCCTGTGTGCAATGCCAGAGCAGCCTACTATTCAGCATTAATAGAGGAAAATAAGAACTGCCCTAGGTTTCTTTTCAGCACTATAGCCAGGCTGACACAGAGAGCCATAGCTCTATTGAACCCTGCAGCATTCCCCTTAAGTTTAAGTAGTAATGATTTCATGAGCTTCTTTAGTAACAAGATTCTTGAATATTGGGGAAAAATTTGTCAGGATCTGCCCTCGTTAGACTCTGATCGGGTTTCACAGTCCCAGACTAAAAACTGAAAGTCTTTAGTAAATCTTAGGAGTTTTACTGGAGTCACAGCGTGCTCCCGTCATCTCGATCGTTAAGTTTAAGGTGGTAATCTGCGCTGTTTCATATCAGTCTTTTCCTCGTCTTGGGCTTGTGATAATATCAAACGTGTTTGATATTATAGCAAGTCGCAGTGACGTAACACAATCAACAACCAATAGATGAGCTCTGACAAAAGCGGAAACAGGAAACCTGACAGTCAGAACAAAAACAACAAAAAACAAACAAAAAAAACCAAACAAACCACTGCACACACTAGAGCAGCTGTAGCCAAAAGCTGCTTCTCCTCCATTTTGTAAGTTTCTACTAAGAGCATGGTGGAAAAAAAATGCTAAAAGAATCTAGCTTGTAGTCTTGTAAATAGTGACCCTGCAAGATTCACAGTCTTTGTAAAATCTCAGTCTGAGACTAGGCTGTGACTGAAAAACTCTAAACACTTGTCTTTAGATGTGAGCAAGTGTGAGCTGAGCTGATAGTTTTCCAAGAGTCTTTTCCAAATCTTTTCAAAGTCTTCTGATGTATGGGTAGCATAATTTGCTTTCAGACTCAGGAAATTTAGGAGATTTAGGATTTATTCCAATTGGCCTTCCTGAATTATCCCTCGTTAGTTTCATCATCGAAAACAACAACTTGTCTCCTAGACCCAATCCCAGCTATGCTGCTTAAGGAAGTTTTCCTGCCAGGCTTTGTACCCCAGTCTTTTAAAGTAGCTGTAATTAAACCATTGATCAAAAAACCTACACTTGATGCAGATGTGTTAGCCAATTACAGACCAATATCCAACCTCCCCTTTTTGTCTAAGATCCTAGAGAAAGCCAGTTGCCAGCCAGTTATGTAATTATCTCCACAGTAATAGTCTTTTTGAAGATTTTTCAGTCAGGATATTAGAGCTCACCATAGCACAGAAACAGCACTTGTGAAAGTCACCAATGACCTGTTGACAGATCAGATAGAGGGCTTCTGTCTGTACTTGTCCTGTTAGACCTCAGTGCTTGCTTTTGATACAGTTGACCATCACATTCTGTTGCTGAGAATGGAAAAACTGCTTGGCATTAAAGGGTCTGCATTAAACTGGTTTAGATCATCCTTATCAGATCGGTCTCAGTTTGTCCATATTAATAATGAATCCTCTGTGCATACTAAAGTCTGTCATGGAGTTCCACAAGGTTCAGTGCTAGGTCCAATTCTATTTATTTTGTATATGCTGCCCCTTTGGCAATATCATCAGGAGGCACTCCATAAAATTCCATTTCCATTGTTATGCTGATGACACCCAATTATATTTATCAATGGAGCCAGACAAAACTGATCAGCTCCTGAAATGAACTGTTTCTCAGAGATGAACTGAGGATGTATAATTCCCTATATAATTGATGATGTTCTCTTTACATGTGGCATCTATTGCACGCCTCTGTCCATCCCAGGAAGAGGGATCCCTCATCTGTGGCTCTTCCTCAGGTTTCTTCTTTTTCCCCAGAAAGGGTTTTTTGAAGTTTTTCCTGACCCGGTTTGAGGGTCTAAGGACAGAGGGTGTCACAACTGTACAGATTGTAAAGCTTTCCTCCGAGGCAAACGATGTTTGTGATTTTGGGCTTTAAATAAATAAATTTGAATTTTGAATTTGAATTTGTCTGAGATGGATGCTGAAGTCTGGGCAGAGGTTTTGGTTGTCCTCCACCTTAGTCACCCCTGCCTGAATTTCACAAAGTATAAATAACTACTGTTCTGTTAACTTGGGGTCGCACCCTGTTGTAACATTTTGTGAGCAGGGTTTGTCCCATCATCTGAAATATATTTCCTCTGCAATGACAACTGATTAATAAAATACACAAAGACAACCTCTTGGTGGAAGCAGTTAATTTCTCGTTGTAAATAAATGAATTTCCACCTGCCTGTGTGTGGTCATATAGGTCTAGACTGAACAGGAAGAGGGCAGAGGGAGAGGATGCTAGTTATTAGTATGTTTATGCAGGGCTGCAACCAGAGACGTGATCCTCTCAGCAGCAAAAGAGATTAACTCTTTTAGTGGTTGATGGAGCTCTTTGTCTCATCTCTGATACTGGGAGGTTGTGACTTTATAAATCTATCGACACCTTTAGACCTGCTCGTCCACACAAGTGAATTTTTCTGTTTCATCACAGGATAAAGGTGATCACCTCAGAACAACTTTGTATTGATTTGCTCTCTAAGGCCACATGTGGACCCAACATACATACAACTTTGAAGATGCAAATGTTCCACCCCACAGCATTCCACCAGATCCCCTCACTGTGGGGGTCAAATTCAAGTTTTTCCTTTAATTTGTTACCCATCTGTATGTCATCATGAATTATGACAATTAATTCAAAGACTCAAAAAAAAATGCAGGCCAGATGAAGCTACAGTTTGTAGTTTTAAAAGCTCCTAAAAATAAAGGGGGCAGATTTTTTCTTTTATCTATGCATTACAGCCTGGCAAACTTAAAGGGTGTGTCTCAAACAGATTCAGAGTTTTGTAGATAGAGCTGCCCATGGAAAAGTCAGAATGCTCAATTAGTTATCACTGTAATATGGGCAGATACTCATAAACATAATTGACTATTTATACTTATCCATAGCTCTGTTTACATTTAGCTGGTACAGTTAGTTCTGTGATAAGTGGTTGAGGTTCAAACGATCTTTCCGTTGTATCACAATATTAAAAAAGCCTTAAATTGGCAGAAAATGCAACGTTTCTTTCAATTTTAGAAATAGTTAATGTTTTTTTTTCTTTCTTGTACTACTTAAGCCTCCTACAAGGAATCCCATAAGCAACAATTTACATATGTGTCATGGTTATAGCAAGAACACAGACTAACAATCACATTACATTTCCTAATGTATATTTTACACTCATTGCATTATTTTTAGTAATGCCTACTGTCGAGTTCACAAACTGAATACTGATTCTAATATTGAATGATTAGTGACAAGAGGCCTCTGAATAAAGCCCCGCCCCTCTCCCGCCAGCCGGCCTGTCTTGTTACGTAAAGCGTGCAGACGCAGATACAGGCAGTTGGTGACACGGAAGTGCCAGCTCTCTGTTATATCATCTCATTTGCGGTAGCTTCAACGTAAGTACTATGATAGCTGCATTTCCAGATTCACCACAGAAGCTAAATAAAACCAGGAAAGGGAACACTGAGTTTGTCGCTTTGTCCCGCTCAATGGCGATGAATAAATGGCATGTCTGCTCTATATCGTAATGCCGCATAGGCTGCAAGTCCCTCACCGCTGTCCTCAGTCATATCGACACGGAGTCCTGCTGTATTTTGCTCGAACTAAGCTACCAGTTTTGTCTTTCTGATTACACACGAGAGTCGGGAATTTCACAACTTAGACACGGCATTTAAAACGGGATCGGCACCAGCAGTGCTCGAT